>JARQSV010000180.1:90004-140009 GCA_030142285.1 Calameuta idolon | reverse complement strand
CCCCCCACTGAATATATCCTGTGAGTCGATATTTTCGTATTGGACATACATAAATTTTATCATTGTAAATAATAGTATTTGGCTCACGTCACTTAACCAAATGATCGTCTGACAGCTGTCAAATTTTATTAGCACGTGTTTACTTTCTCTATAGGCCCGTGGATATTATTATTCTGCAATTAAGAGAGGAAACGCGCGACAAAGAGTCCACGTGAAATGGGATCGTGGTGTGGGGGTGGGGGGGTGGGGGGGGGGGCAAGGAAAACAAAGGAGCCACCACCGTCACACGAGGATAAAGGTATATACAGGGAGGTACAAAAAAAAAAGATAAAAAATTTCTCGTTCCGTCTATCGCTGCTTAATTATGATTCGCGAAACGTTGAAAGGCAATCAGTGCTTTCCTTAAGGGGTTAAGTCATGCGCGATAAGAAGACAAGTGAAAGCATTCGCGAGAGATGCTTTCTTTAAGGGGTTAATTCAGACGCGATAAGAAGACAAGTGAAGGCATTCGCGAGAGATACTGTAAAAAGATGCAGCTCCGAGCCGTACTTCGCGACAGTCCTGTATAATATTATTCGGCCCCTTTAGCATCGCGCAACGGATACAGGGGAATTAAATGAATATTAATTGCACGAGGCATAGAATAAAACAAAAGAAAAGAGAAACGGCATATTTACACGATACCGAACGAACACAAAAGCAATAATCAAAAACCAATTTCAATCTCGGTTTATCCAAGCTCGGTTGACGCGCGCGTGCAGAACGGGTTGCCATGCGCGCAGGCGCCGAGTAATACTCACCAGAACCAAGAAGCGGATTAGAAATACCAGCAAACACATTTGCGCCTCACTGCTTGCATAACAGATGGATCCTAAGCAGTTTGTGCTTGAATTTCAAAGCACAAAATACCCGGTGATTCAGAACAATGCTCGAGGATATTGTTCCGTACGTATCCGAGTGGTTCATTAAAACTAATAAACCCACATGAAAAATGACGTTCCACCCCTTTCGTTAATTCTTATCCTAGGTAATTAATTTGAAAAATTAACAACTGCCCTCTCGTTAAGATTTCATTAGTCCCGGTCGCGCCCCTCTCTAATTTTCTAATCGCTATCCCGTGCCAGAGTCTCATTGATTTTCGAACCGATCGTCGCGTAGCCGATTGCGGAATCGAAGAGCCAGGATGACTTTGGGAACGCCGGAAATTAACTGGTGACACCGGTGCGAGCGAGAGGGAGAATAGCCAGAGTCAGCATAGAGCCGTGGACGCAGACGTGCAACAGAGAAACTCACTGGACTTATTGGGACCCGTATATTTCGGTTGACCAGGATATGTTGTTTCGATTGTCGCCCCCCCCCCCACCCCCACCCCCTCGGGGTTAAATTCAGAAACGCTGAATCGCTCGGACTCCGTTCGCGTGTTTCTCTCCTGAATTTAATATAAAGTTTAACGTGGAAATCAGCGTTACACGCTCTAATTGGGAACTTCGCTAATTGGATGTTTATTATTAATTCAGCCATCTGATGAATGTATTCAATTAACTATCGTTGCGTAATTTATATCAAACCAGAGCTTTACGTAGTCTCTGCTCTTGGTTTGCGTGTTAACTGTAATACGAGTTTACGTCATTGCTTTGATTGGATATATATATGTATATATATATATGGTACAGGTAATGTTTTATTTGTTAGACAGTATATCTATATGTACGACCTATCTAACGATCGATCACTATTCACTTTTGATTACGTTGTCTCTATCGATCTATATGTACTAATGGATATTGTATGAAATAAGTTTCGTTACCCTCGTGGGAAAGTTAACTCGATCGGTAATGTTCGCAAATTGGATGAGTCCCGATCGCACCGGGAAATCGTAAACGCTCGGGTGAAATATGGGTCGGAACTTTTGGGTCACCCTATATTTCCTGAAAGCGCACCATTGCCTCATACCGCCACTAGCGTGCTCGAGGGTTTAATCTAACAATGATTTATACCGTTCAGCGACTCTCAAACTACCCTTAACCGTTTCGTACCTTTTCACCTCCCGTTATATGAGAGATCGTAAACGTTGTTTTAGAAAAATTTACCATTTTAGTAAAAATGAAAACACAAGGTCTCCTTTTCAAATTGGTATAAAAGCCAGCCTTATCCTTTACCCGTCACTGAAATATAGTCTGTGTCGAAAAAAAAACCTACCCTCTATTTCAACCCCCCACGAAGCAGACCAGACAAATAATCTCATTCCGATAGATTTACGGGATTTATCGAACGGGATAATCCGGTGCGATACGGGAAACATGATTTCCGGATATCACGTGGTTAAACGTCGCCGCGTCTACATGGCATCGATATTGGCCTGATAAAATGTATGGCAAAACTGACAAGAGGTTTAGATAAGGAAAATTATATCTACAAATTCAATCTAACAAATACTCGTTGAGAACCCCTGCACCTGACACCCTACATATTCCATAATACTACTCTCTCTCCCTCCCTCTCTTTCTATCTCTCCCTCTCCCTCTCTCACTCTCTTTCTCTCTCCCTATACATATACCCGATACACGTGCTACATATACAGAAGTACTGTGCACACAAGACCCCATGAATGTATTATGTACGCCCGACGAATACGTCAACTGCAGTATCGCATTTCTATTGCATATAATTTTTATTATAGTCCACGATTATCCGATTATGTCCTGCAGTTCTGCGAACGGCCGTAGAGGTCGCTGCGATATACAAAAAAAAAATTGTGAAACGCATAAATACCAAATAAAAGGGTTGAACGATCCGTTAAAAAAAAAAAAAAAAAAAAAAAAAAATTTGTCACCTAATGAAAATGCCAGTACGACCGACTAATCCTGATTGAAATACACTGTCCCTGTGTGTACCGGGTTATTCAGCCCAAGCGCCACCGTCCGAAGATAGCGCACCCGTTCGACTCTTGTGGTAAAACCACGTTCGGTCAAAAGTTCAAAGTATTTTGTCGATTACGCGACACGTGTTACACCGCGTACGCGACTCTATGGGATTTATAAATGATACGAAAATTCTTTATACTATCGTTAACCATACGTTTTACCATATGGCGCAAACCCCGTGTGTATATATATATATACTCTATGTATGTGTGTACAGCAGACGTCGTCGATTCACCACGTGTTTGCTGTACAGTTTGGTACTTGGAGATTCTACCTTTTCCTCCTCCCCTTCACTTTCCTCTATCGGCAACCCAGGCCGAATCATTGCATCGCGTAATATTTGGGCGGACTGCGTCGGTATTGGTCAATTGATAGGTTATCGATGTGTTTGGGGCGCGAGCCGAATTCCCATGGCAACGCCGAAATACATTTTCACTTTGATTTTATCTGTCTATATATAGACTGTACAATCTGTGCAGCATGCACTGTATGCATGTAATCCTAACTATATTTGTTGTTCATAAACTACTTGTCATGTGTGTGTGTGTGTGTGTCTGTGTGGGTTTCGGGTCCCTATGCAAATATATATACGGTATGAAAGTCCCTATGGAAGATATAGCTATACTTTGTACATACGTTATATTACGTGTAACGTTATATATACATATAAGTGGAGAAATCTCGCAGCAAAAGCTCTGGCGCATACATAAATAATTTTCAATTCGGTTCGCCATTGTTTATCGGCCTAATGAAGTCGAGCTACGAAACTTCAAAGCAATCATTACGTCGTTCGTAAGATCGGACGCCATCTTTGTTGAATATCGCGAATGTTTCTATAATGAAATTATTGAATGATAATAATTATAGTGTATTATAACAGCCTTAACAGACCTCTGCGATGCTGACTGATAGCAGGCATTTTAAATGGGATTTAGTTGGGCGATGTAGATTAAAAAATTTCTTTTCATACGTATCATTAAACGCGGTTTAATGACGTTTATGTATTTAATGTGACCATCGCGTAATTTTTGTAAACGTTTCTCGTCCAATTATAAGAACTTTTTTTTTTTTTCGTCAATCTGCAAAGGGATGCCTGAAAGCCAGCGAGGACAGAGAGAGAGAAATAAAGTCCAAAAAGAAAGCTGTAGTCAGACGTTTCACGTGTGGCGAATGGTTCGACTGTAATTTACAGAGAAAAAGGCTGAAATAATAGGCGTAAGGGTTGGTGGTACGGGGGACGAGAGGGAAGATATATAGAGCGAGGGAGAGAAAGATAATAGACTAGGGGTGGATCTCTATGAAAAGTTAAGAGGAAGCGTTAAACTTTCATCCAGCGAAACCCGTATCACATGCTCGAAAAACTTCTCTATATGAAACTGGAGAAAGGTTTAAGGGTCGAGGACTGGGATACGTATTCTACTTACTGTAGAGACTGTACACGAAACTGTCAGCAGCAATTTCTACGTATAGGCATACATTCGAAATTCAATGCTTCTCTTGATTCGCCGCAATTTTCAATTTCAATTTCAATTATCAGTAAATGCAGCTGCGAATAGATCTGTGATAACAAATTTTCTGTTTTTTTTTTTTTGCCACGTGCATATCCCGTATCGAGATTAAATTTCTAGGAACGACGTAACGACGACGGGTATCTGGTTTGGTTAAACGCGTCTCTATAACCTCCCTTTGTATGCAACCCAAAAGCCCGTGTCGGGTTTATACAGTTCATAGGGCTTGCACTGACGTCGATAACAAAAGGATCTCCCTATAGAGATACCATTCGAAGTTTACGTTACGTCCTACGTTGAGAATCAATCGTAGAAGCCTGACGTACGCAACACTTACTTCGCTCGAGTCCCCTAAGCGATTCGTCCTGCGTGATCTGGGCTTTCGTGTGTCACCGCCGTGAAGTGAGTTTCTTGTTTCGAACGTTGAAGAGTAAGAGAGAGAGAAAAACGTCTATAGAGGGTGTCAGAAAGACACGGAGAAGGAGAGTTAAAGGGAAAAAGAGTGTAAAGCAGAGAGTATATATAAGAGTTAGACAAGGGTGAAGAGGAGGGTGGGTGGTTTGCGAAAGAGTGTAAGATAGCGAGGGGTTGAGAAAAAGAGAGAGAGAGAGAGAGAGAGAGAGAGAGAGAGAGAGAGAAGAAGAAGAAAAAAAAAGTATCCATAGTAATATAAAGAGCCGCCGGTAGGTGGGACGGTGTAGAGGTGGCTACTATCGGAAAACAGAAAGTAGCAGCGATGGTTGTAGCAGCCAGAGGGTTGTTGGAAACAAGTTGGAAGGAAAGGAACGGATGAGCGTGAGCTAAAAGATGACAGTGGGAACCCAGGCAACAACAGTGGCTCCCAAACCGAATAAAACCTTATATCCCATATAAATAACACGTTTTCGAAGTTTTTTTTTTTTCGTGAGACCAATGGCGCAAAGTTAAACGAAATACAGTGGTGGATGGATGGGGAATGAGAAGGTTAAATCGGAGGATGATAGCGTAGGGGGAGAAAAGGACTAGGCGTAGTCTCTACCTGGGGTGAGAAATTTGCCCTACCCTCCGCTTCCCTCGTCCTTATCGTATTTATTTATCCACTTTCTGAGAAGCCGTAAAGGATATCCAGCCACGGATAATAATCTCGGGGCGAAATAAAAGCTACAAATAATGATACCAAAATAGCCGAAATTCGTTTACGAGTGTTATCGTTGTTGAGCGACACCTGGATGGTTCGCTGTGGACTCTTTGAAAGTGTCCGTAGGTGATGGAAAGTTTTTAGGGGGCTCGGAAGGGGTTGTCAACTAATTATCCGGGACAGGGGATACCGCGGGATGGTATCGAACAAAGTCATTTAGTACTTTGATAAATTTTGTCGACGTACCTTGTTATGCTTGGATACGGGCTACTGCGAGAGAAGTAATTCTTAGGTTTTCCGAAGTCTCGAGCTTTACGTTTCTTATCGGGAGCTGTTGGACGTCATTCATGTATATATAATGTCATGGTTTCGAAAACTTACGAAAACCTTCACCCTTTCGAGAAAAGTAAATTAGGTTCGCTCACCTAACCCCTTTCCCCTCTCCTTCCGTAACCCTCCGTTCTGCTGTATTACTGGAGTCTCATAAATAGCCTGCACGCGAACACAGCGACGGGGTCGAATTTGCTCGTCGGCTTTACGAAATGAATGAAATTTTAACGAATTAAAAATGTTTTATATCTTCGCTTCGGTGGCTGTTTTTACTTGGGAATATTAAGAATCGATCGATACGCACGTCTTTGATTATTTTTTAAACCGTTTGTCTATCTTAGCAAGTAGAGCGTAGTTTATTGCACAATCAAATTATCGTCAAAACAACGTCTGGGTAACGATCTACTCACTGCATATATAACATAAACCGTAGAGTTTCCCCTTTGTACATTATGTGTATACATGGAGTCTCCGTGTATATTATACGAGCCAGTAATTTACATCAATTCAACGTATGTACAGTTAGATTACATTCTGGGGATAAGTGAGTTCACTAAAGATCCGTTACGAGTCGCTAGCTATCGTATGAAGGTCGGTAAGGTAGATTTAAATATATAAACTAAATGGAAATTCATAAAAAATTTTATACGATAGACTGAAGTAGAGTGATAAAAATTATTTTAGAAAAATAATCAGACCTTACTACGAATCATGAGATATATTTTAGTCATTAGTCGATAACATAGAAACCACCACATGGTCTTTCTTCTGTTTCCTCCACGTGAAAGGAAGAATTGGTTCGACGGAATACCGTAGATGGTCGGTAAAGTAGATCCCAACGGACGAGCATGGCTCATAGCGCAAACGTAGTTATTTAAAATTATATAAAATAAAACTTTACGATATTTATCTCGTTCCGTTTTCTCTTGTCTTTCAGGACGAAGTTCTCACAATCTCGGAAAAGGTGGTCGTGCGTGTTCATGATCTGGTCACGTGGTTGTCACCGTCCCTGGAGTGGTCCTGCGGCAGGGAAGTCTCCTGTCCCCCTACACCGACCTCATCACCAGAGAACAGTCCCTTAAAACCGGAGATTCTGCAGCCACAAGTACTGACCGATCCTGGTATCGACTTTTCGGACGTGGAGAAGCAACAAAAAGAATACGAGAACAATTGCGGCTCGTCGAAGAAAAATGAAAGCAACAATCAGCCAAGAGTCGTAGTGCTGTCGTATCCCAGGTACTGCCGGTATCGAGCTCTACTACGTAGACTAGAGGGTGCCGAGCCATCTTGGTTATGTTCCTCCGTGGCAGCTGCACTTGGTGGTTTCACAGCGTTGCCCGGCACCAGGGTACTTTTCTGCAAGGACACTTTCGACTACCCTGATCTGGAGACACACGAGTTACTCTGCAATCACTTAGGTAAATGAATCATAAAATATTATTATCCTTTTCGTTACCATTTTCATTCTCTTGCATCTCTTCACTCTCTCTCTCTCTAATGCTTAACCTCATTTTCTATGGTTTCGCATAACGCCGTGACCTTAGCGCTCAGTCTGGAACTTTGTTTTGTTTATACTTCGGGACAAGGCTCACGTGCGTCTGTTTGTGGCGGGTACTACTACGTCGCTTTAACGCATTAACCATCCACAGGCCCAAGCGGCTCCCCACTAGGCCCACTTTTTCTCGCAGTCGTAACGCCTGCGCCTGCCAATTGCATTTGGGTCTTCGTTCTCTCGTGTCAAGCATTGGCCGTTCTCGGTGTTCTCTATTCGCAGTGATAGGCGATTCGTGACAGCCTTACGGATTAGTCAGTGCGTCACGCAAGCTTCGCGTCGGACACGTGGTTTTTTGTTTGTTGCAAAAGTGTTGTTTACTAATTGGACCATGGGCATCTTCATGAGGATACAAGGAAACGAGATAGTGTACTTTAAGATAATTTGTAAGGACTGTTTTTTTTTTATCTCTGAAATAAGAATTTTCTCTAGCGTTATTTGACTGTTGTTTGTATCACTCTTGAAAGTCTCTGTGACAACTGACGGATATTTGATATTGATAAATAATTGTGTAGATTAATTCTACGATGCAGTGTACGCCTTGTCATCGTCAATTTAGTCAATGGTTGTCAAATTTTATATGGATTAGTTTCTACATCGAGCCGACGGAAATGTTACAAAATCGAAGGCCTGGAAATGTCAATTATACCGTATGCATGTAAACCTTTACAGGGCCGCAAAGATATATTAACGTTAAGCCTGACGATATTTTCGCATAGGATACACGTTGAACGTGCACAAATTTTTTTTGCCTTAATATCTACAAGATCTTATCAAAAAATTTGCCGACCATCCACAGGCTTTAAGTTTCTATCGTTTGGGAATGGATTTCGAAATTGGATAATGATAACACGAATGAACTGCTTTGTCTATTGACTCGGGACCAAATACAAATATGTCACCATCGTCCACATGTGGTCTGTAGAGTGTGTAATGCTGGAAAAGGTGTCACGTTCGCGTGACAGCACGTTTCTATTTGTTTTTTTCGAAATTTTGAAAACCCATCTACGTATACGACACATTGAAAACATTCGAAATAGAATTTATAGAAATTTTCATACTATTGGATTGAAACGATTGAATGGAAGAACGAGTGATATTTTTTAATCGTGGTTACGTCATATGTCATTTGAAAAAAAGTTTTCACGCGTCTGCCACCCACATGTATCCTGTTAGTAAATTAATAAAAAAAAAAAGTAATCGATATTTATTTTTTAGCACCAAAACTGAAGGGCCGGCCTCGACGAAAGCGTAAAAAGCGCAGCGCTTCTCCTGGTGAATCGAGCAACGAAAGTGAAGCGTCGGTGGCGTCGGTGGTCGCCTCGACGTCACGGGGCGTCCCGACGTCCTCTAGCCTCGTCCAAGCTCTCCGGCCACCCGCATCCGGGGTACGTCGTAGCGAACGAAAAACGAGTGCAGAGGAAAAGAGGTTCCTGGCCGACGTACAGACCTTCATGAACACCCGGGGCACGCCGGTCGGCAAAATGCCTTTATTGGGATACAGACAGAGTGAGTGAAATTGTTTTGTTCACCTAAAAAAAAAAAAAATTAATTTTCAAAGTATTTACATTTTTAACCACGGCAACATCTCAAGCAACTTTGTTCAGCCTATTTACGGCTACAATGTTGCTGATTCCTGCTGATGAATTTTCCGGCGTCCCTTAGAACTTTCCGTTCACGTTATACTAACTTTTGTGTTTCATTTACCTCTGTGCAGTTGATCTGTTTCTATTCTACACGAAAGTCCAGACTTTGGGTGGTTACGATTCCGTTAGTGCTGGACGCCTATGGAAATCTATATACGATGACATTGGCGGCAACACCGGATCCACCAGTGCTGCTACCATCACGCGAAGGCATTACGAGCGGTAAGGAATTTTCTAATAAGACGATACACTCGTCTCGGACGGGACGTTCTTTCTGTTTGTTTATTTGCTTTTTCTCATATTTTGATGACCCGCACGAGTTTTCGATATTTGTATTATAAACGTTGGATCGAACTACGTGATTTATTCGCAGGCTGTTGCTACCTTACGAAAGACATCAGAAGGGAGAAGAAACAAAAGTCAGACCGACCCACGGTAGGCGTACCAAATCCAGCAGTATGTCCGAGGACAATGTAGAAATAAAGCAGGAACCTGGGGCATCGCATCCCTCCCAGACACCACCGCCACCTCCTGGGACGCCAACCTCCACGGCGGTGACACCACCGCCATTACAGTCCATTCTTTCATCGGTAATTAACTTTCAGCCGTATAAGAAGTATTCCCTTAAAGCACCCTTGTGCATTTTTTCTTTTTTTTTTTTTCGAAAGCAATAATAATAATTATTTTCCTTTTTATTTCAGCCCTTCCTACCGGGAGATAAACCCAGAGCAGAAAGTGGAAAGACGTCCTCGTTGCGTAGCGTCAGGGTGAAACCGGAACGCCTTAAATCGCTGAACACGATAATAGCGAACAGTACATCACCCGCGACGCAGAGTAATCCGTTACCGAGTCCTCCTCCGTCGGTAAATACACCGACGTCAACGCCCTGTAGCACGCCGTCGACAACCCCGACGGGAGGTCAGAGCGTGTTGGAACGGCAACTGAACAGCCCCTTGATGTCGCAACAAGTGGCGCCGGAAAGTCCTCCGCCGACTAGTCTGCCAGTAGTAACGACGGTACCAAACGCAACTAACGCATCGACCGTCGTTACGTTAACCCCACCGCCGGAGAAGGACATAAAGGAGATGAAACTGGACCCGAAGCAGACGTCCCTGCTGGCTCAGGGTAAAGAGAACATACCGCTCTTCGGTGAAAAGCCAATAGTCCCACCTAGGTCGCCGGAAGTTATCGACCTGGAGACCGAGAGCGATACCAGCAGAGACAAGATCATCATTCCCAGCTTTAAGAAGCGAAAACTCGAGATTCTCCGCGAAGGCGGACTCGAGGTCACTGCCGTGGAGTTGGACGCTAGGCCGAGCGTCATCCAGGCGACCGTAGCGCCGGTTTCCATGGCGCCGACGATTAACGCTAAAGCCGAAGAAAAGACTGCCTCGCCGTTTCCCACGCCTGTCACGACGAACTCCATACCCAAACTCATTTCCGTCACGGTCACACCGGACATCAGTCATATGCTACCGTCGCCACATGAGAGTCCCAGTCCGAATCGACTGCCGACGCCTACGAAGCAGCCAGCAATTAACAACAATAGTCACGCCCATAACAATAATAACAACAGCACCTCGTTGAACAACAACAACAGCAGCAACAACGCGGCGAACAGTAGAGTCATCAATTTAGGCAGTTCTAATAACGCGACGCTTCTACAGCTCTATGCCAATGCAAACGCCAACGCAGTAGCGACGTCTCAAAGTAATAGTAATCATCGGTTCGTTCCTCCGGGTTTACCTAACGGAAGGATAGTACCTCCAAAGGTAACGCAGTCCAGGTCCATCTTCGCACACAACGAGAGGACGGTATACGGTAATCCAAAGGATATTTTGATGCCAACCAAGTATCCTCATCAGCATCCACAGGCACCCCCTAACCCACCAAGGAGCAATAACCATAGCACTGGGGTGTTAGACCTAACTCAAAGACCAGGAGAGAAGCAAACCTTTTCCAGACCTAGTCTCGAGATCGTAAGGGTGCCAATAGTGCCCAGACCCAATCCTTTAAATTTAGAAATGAAGAATAACGTCAGAGACAAGCAACAGGAACCCCAAAAGAAGTCATTCGCACCTTATCCAAATATGCTCGACAGCAGAACAATGATATCGAATAATCTTGAGATCACTCTAGTGAATCCCAAGCAAAAGTCTCATCCCGCTGGTACGCCGCCTCACATACCTCCGCAGCATCAAATGCCGCCAACCCCGACAACGCGAAACAACGCAATGCCAACTCAGAGGAGACAACAAGCAAACGGGAAGTATCCACCAAGAAGCGAACCGGTCTCGCCGTACACACCAAGAAAACCAAATCATCCAGTAATACCAAACGTGCCGAATCTGAACCAGCTGAACAGCGTAGCCAACGCGTCCTACGGTCGTGCGACCCAGCAACAAATGGCCATCGAGAGAAGAAAAGCGGAGGCAGCCAAGGAGCATCGCAGGACGAGCGAGGGCGACAGATCAGCAATGATGCAGCAACATCAGCAGCAGCAACATCAGCAGCAACAGCACGAAGCTGCCAATCACAGACAATCGTCGGACTCGTCGCGTCGACACAGCGTACCAAATGTATCCACTGGCTTGATGCTGGCTCTGCCGCAAAATCCTGCCTTCCTTTCGCAGCTGCCAAACCCAGCTGGAAAGTTCCTGCCGATTTTCGATCCAGTTTATTATCCAGCCTTCTACAACGGACTCCTACCGCCCCCAATGGCGCCTGCGTCGACTCCATTCCTCGTACCGGAACTCAGCACTTACTACAAGGAGTTACTAGCCTCCTCGCAACCAAGACTGGCGATGGCCGGACAGCATCAACCTGCTGTCCCTACGTCCAAGTAGAGAAGATGAGGGATCTCATACGTAGGCAGGGTTCACATATGGCTGTGCTCGATGACGGAATCCGGTGTGGATTCTCTAGGAGCGACAGTATAATATAAGAACCGTCAGGCTTCTCGTCGTAGATAGGAACGAAGAATTAATCGGTCCGTTTTAATACGGATTTATTATATATGGATACGCTGTTACTTTACTCGAGCGATTTCTGTTTTATCCGCTGTCGATAATTTTCTTCTTTTTTTTCTAATCCAATACGGTCAATGCGCATGCGCGTGTTGTTAAATCTTTGGAATAATCGTCGCGGAGTCAATGCAATCGATCATGTGATCCTGGAGAGTCAGAGTGTCGAATGGCTTATATTTGCATATTTTTTCAAACCCTGTGATAAAAGTTGTGGACGCGTCCGTGTATGAATATAAAACGTAATTTTCATTTTGTTCGCAACAGACGGTATACGTGAAAACGTTGTTGAGATTGCGCAAGAGAGTTATGCGCAGGTCCGTATGTGTGTCTTTTTAAAAGTATGTTTGAGACGAAGGACGTTGTATGGATACGGAGAGAAAAAAAAAAGTAGTTTGCGTCGTCGCGAACCCTTCGATTTATTCGCACCTAGGAGAAAAGCGTCTGAGTGTCCTAAGTATTAAAGGAAATAAGAGTGAGAAGGAAGCGTATTAAAAAAAAAAAAACAAAGAGCGTACGGGCAACTTTTTTTTTTTATTGTTTTTATGATGGTTTACAATGCCGTGAATTTTCGCCATAGGCGACGGCGATTATTAACGAGACGCAATAAAACATGCGATTTTTTAATTAACGAGCGACGGACTTTTTCATTAATTTAGCATTTCTTCATCCCCCACCCCCACATATAAGTTTTCCAACGTGTGATGTGATAAATGCGATTTGCGAAGGGATGGCCGACGGACCACCGGGTATATAAATAAATATATATATATATTATATATACGAATATAAATAATCTATCTAGAAGAAAAAAAAAGGGTTAAAATTTAGGATGACTCCTAAGCCAATTCTAACCTATCGAATAAGTTAGCTAATTTTCATTATTAAATGAAACGAGGAATAAGAAAACTGAATCTGTAATCAATAGTCACGGCTCTTGGATGTGCGCAACTGATGTAACGGCAAACGAAATACGCTACTGTATATATTTGTACATAAAACACGTAAAACAATAAGTTAGCTAACTTCAGCATTATCTTGGAATAATTACTCTACGCGTTTAAGTTTATTATTATATATCGAAATAAATGTACAGGATGTCGTCGTAATAATTGATCGTGGACCGTGGGTACACGCGTGCCTTCTTCATAGTCCCGTTCATGTAATTACTATTATCTATTACAAATTGATGGAAAGAAGACACTAGTGATTATTTCTTGTTTTTTTTTTATTATTTTTTTTTATTATTTTATTATTACTTTAACGCCCAACGGACATCGATATCTTTATGCGCTCCGCGAGTTTTCATCTTGATTAATAATTTATATATTTTTTTTTTGTTTTCCTTTTATTTATTGCACGTGCACGTTACTCGCGGTTTTCCACGTATTCTCGCGACACTCGGTATATCCGTGTTAAGGAAGAATAAAATAAAAGAAATCGTAGAAGTGTAACGGGATGCTCCTTCTAGGATATTTTGATCAAAATAATTAAAAAAAAAAAAAAGGTATGAGCTATAAAACGTAATATCTGTAAACCTTAAAACGTACGCGGTATGAGTACGGTCTGACCGGACCATTTTAGCAAATTTAAAAGAAATATATCGATGTCTTTCAAGATGAATGAGGTTAAACGAAGGAAACAAGAAACTGAACGGTAAAGGCGGGAAAGGATTGAAATTTAAATGGAAATCAATTAAATAATGAAAATAGGGTACCTCCTCGCGAGACGTACGGCTGTAATACGATTGTTCCTGGGATAAATTGAATAGGTCAAGAACAAGAAAAATGGAGAAAACAATAATTTGACAGTGATTTTTATTGTTATATTTCTTAACAGTAAAAACCTATCCTTTCTTATCGCTCGACCATGAAACAACACACTCGACGTAGATAATGCCATGCGTTTTTAGTTTGTACGTTGCACGTACACGGAGCGTATCATTTAATGGGAAATGGCAGGAATTTAGTAAAATTTTGAAATGCTGGTGCTTTGTTAAGTGATTTTCGACTACGTAGCCACCTATGCTGTATTCAGTGAGATACGTAAAATCGAACTAGAAAAAAAAAAAGAATGATACGTCTCGAGCGAAAGTTGTGAGAGTAGTATTGTGAAATTTACGGAGCGAGCTGGAGGGTGAGTGGATTTGCGTAATTTTTCTTTGAAAGGGAGAAAAAAAATTGTACGGATCTCCAAAATTGAAAAAAAAAATTGTTATAACTTTTTGGTCGCTGAACATTCGTAACGATGTGACTGCGATTTTTTTTTTTCAAAAAATAATAAATATATTTAAATTGGCGCGAGTTACCCTTATCAATTTTCACATACGTACTGATAACGCAGCAGTGTGTTTTATTTTCATTGTTGCCACGTGGTGCGAATGATAACAGAAATTCGTTTCCCTTAGCAGACACGCAGCGACTACGATGAATGCTTGCAAAATCAAAATTTTTTTTTTATTTCTCAAAACATCCGCCGACTCCTTTCCCAACCCTTCTTTGCGATAAGGCCCAATAAAAATGGGTCCCTATTAGAGATATGTGCCATAAAAATTGCTTAGGTAGGACTTTGTAAGATCACACGAGATAGCACCTGTTCTATACGATGGATCAGATCATTATGGAATAATAAGTTATATATGGTATTTCCAATTTGTTTTCGTCATTATTTTCTTTTGTTATTTTCGATAAGAGAGAGAGAGAGAGATTTAGAAACGCGCTTACCAACTTTTTGAGTAAAAAGTAAAGGGAGGGGGGAGGGGAGGATATTAAAAAGTGCAAATCCCACGGGGAAGAATTTTGTATTTTTTTTTTCCATTGTTACGTTACAGCCGTGTTGTTTTTTTTTTTAGATGTCAAATTTTAGCATGATGATCGCATCGATGTGTATGAGTGAGAAGAAACATGTGAGAGTGTATAGATATGTGTACGCGTGCGTGTGTGTATATGTGCGCGATGACGCGCACACGAGTGTAAAAAGGTCGGAGGTTAATGAATAACGAGGAAAAAAAAAAGTTAATGTTCATTTACGTTTGCGAGTTTTTTTTTTCCTTCATTCTTTGTATGCCTAGCAGTGATTTTAGAATAACCCCCGTTTCTTTTCCTACTTTAAATAATAATTATTATAATACAAATATTTTTTATTATATGGGCATTTCAGTTCCTAAGTTGGAAATAAAATATCTACCACGAACTGCGCCTTGTTATTCCACCACCGAAAGCCGTGAGGGATGTTCTTTCTTTTTGACATCAGTAATGGAGGGATGATTTTGAATTTTGTTAACGTTTTTCTTTTTTTTTTTCGCTATTCGCCACTTTAGCTTATCTTGTAACATTCACCAAATGCTATTACACCGGAGTTACAATTACGTTATAATTGCTTATGGTAGTGGAATTGCAATGGACCTTAATTACAAGGCTCGCATAGATTGCTGCAATACGGCGAGTCCAAGAACCGGTAGAGTCTTTATTCTGTTTTATCCAATGAGCGCTGCACAGTTTTCCTTATTATGCCGAGTTCACTGGCACAGCAGATTCTGGGCAACGGGTCAGTCCATTGGAGCATCTAAGTTAGGAAAATTTTGATTGGCTTGGAATGGTCGGAGAATGAGTTGCGGACGACTGTGAACACGGCATAAAACATATATTGGTCTGTCTCTAAGAGGGGGAAAAAAAAGAGGTGGCGTAGGAATGCACCGGCATGTGCCGCGAAATTTAAAATCGTTTTATGGCAGCCATAAACTGATAACCTGTTTAACCAGTCGGGCAGGAGCGCGGATACGTTTTGCGTTGCAAAGTTGTTCTTCTTTTTTCATTTTAAGTCATATCGCTTTTTAGAGAGTATATTTAACGAAAGTTTTCCATCCCTTGTGCTTGACGCCGTCGCCGCAGCCGCGGCGCTACAGGTCGCTTCGTGTCCAATATGGCCGACGCAAACGTCCAATGAGCTCCTGAAATGGCCTCACGGAAAATTCAATTTAATTACCGGAGGAGACCGAGCGTGTCTTCATTGTATTTGACGATTCTCATGGGACGACTTGGAGCACTGTCGCAACCGACGATTTCGAATAAACTTCTAGTCGCGTGAGTGAGTGACATTGGCAACGCTGCGGTTTCTCCCTTGGACGTCACGACGTCTCTGGATGGGAATATGTGGTTGGGACTGTATATAGGCAGTGGAATTGAATCTGTGTTTGCATCTCCACCCTCATGACATAAGCAAACATATCCCTCCCTGTACCATCGTTGCATGCAAAACCCACCACCCCTGTGTATGTACCTACCGTTGCAGAATTCGTTCGAAGAGATGGAATTCGTGGAGATTCGAAGCGGCAGGTTACAGAAGGATACGCGTGAATGCGAAGTACAGATTTATTTTTTCTTGTCTTTTATTATCAATTCCTATCCACTGCTGGAAGGATGCATGGAAATAATTAAACGTAACGGATACAGAGGAAATATAAAACCTTTACAGATACTGCACTGATACCAGAGATGAGTAATGCCTATGGGCCAATTTCCATGGTCCGTGGTCTTTCGTTGCGGTGAATCCTTGAGTAGGGCTAGATCTTCGCGCTTAACATACTTTTTGCGTCTGTCTTGTCGCTCGACCCGACTTCCCTTCCTTCCTGAGGTTTTTCTTAACCTTGTGCGGCATAGCTGCAGGACTCGGAGGGTGCTTTTAAGAGACCAGTATAGGACACCGGCTCGAGGAAGAATGAGCGCTCCGAGTCCGGGCACTGCCTAAGCGTTCCCCCCACTCCTCGACGCCACCCACTCGCTAAGTCCTGTGCGCATCCTCCAGTACTTCTGAATATTCTTGGCCAGGATATCTGATCTCTAACTGTTAATATATAACTTAATCGATTTAATGATTTTAATTTTCCAAAAACTTAATTTATTAATATTTCAATTTGAACGTAATTTATTTTTGATATTTTATCATTTTAATTCAGTTTTTATCTAGTCCGTACTTTTTGCGAGATTTCGATTTAGCCTCAATTTCATATTTTGAATATATTCGGAAAATTAAGTATGTATTCGACCAATCACAAACGTGGGACTGGTTCGAGGCTTCTCCGTCCAGGTGGCGCGTCGACACAATACACACACATTAGAGAGCCACCCGGTATGAATCCGTGCGTCTCACGAAGCTCACGTATATCACACGTAGTATATCTATATATACTGAACCAATCAAAAACGTGGATATGGTTCGACGGTCCTCCGCTCAGGTGGCGCAACGACGCCAAAATAAAGTTGGTTTCAAGAAAATTGGCCCACTGGCAATCGTCCCACTCATATCTGTTGATACCCTGTGACTTTTCACCGGAATACCCAACAAAATAAAATCGAGTCCGTATCACAGAAATATAACTAGATTCTTTTTCCCTAGGAAATCAGAATAACAATAGAAAAATTTTCTAATCCTTTATAACTTATTTATCATTTTCTATCTTATCCATTGTCGCAAACAGTTTAGTGATGTTTCTTAAAATTATTCATGCTCTATCAGAAGCTTAAACTTTTGTAATTTCTTACTGCAGTGTAACTTCGAGTGAAAATATCGCCTGTCCCTCCAGAATAAACGAGAATAATATTCACGATCGCTTCTGGCGTCACTCTCACTCTCTCTCTGTTTTACCGACCGATCTCGAGATTCCCACGTGAATGCTCGCGGGATTCGCGACTCGCGCGAGTGACAGTCCGTTTCGGCACGGACGCGCGGTTCAAAGGAGGTCGCGTGTCGTTGATCTTTTCCTGTAGGCACAGGTGTCGCGGCTCCGTTAGCGGGATTCGTCATTTAAATGCGCGCTGGTGACGCCAAAAGATATTAACGTGCGACTGTCGAACCGGAATTATAACGACGCGAGATAGTTTTTCGGGGTGACGCAGGGTCACGATGATTTTCATGCCGCGGATTTTCTAAATATCAGAAACATCGAACATCGAAAAAGTGTAGGCGTATCTAGTCTGGGTCATTGGGATAGCATCGAGGTTACATATTGAGAACGAGTAAGTAAGCCACGGCCGATCGGGGTCAGTTGGACATAAAATCCTAAAAATTATACACTTCTCCTCTTCTCCTATGACGATCTGGTTATTTTTTTTTTGTGACTTTTGTACTCTCGCCCACCTCGTCTCCTATCGCGTCTTCGTTCGCAAAAGGAAAGTCAAGGCGAGACAGATGATAGCTCCGCAGGAATATCGCTGATCGACGTGATGTCTGTCTATCGCGAATATAAGGCTTGACCCTAAGACGCGGTAGGGTTATCGAATTCAGTCTTTACACTTGCGGAGAATAGATAAGTATCGGCGTCCTGGACGGTTAGGCAGTCTGTGGCAACTGGCCAGTCGCATTCTCGCAAGGTCAAGTCATTAAAATAGCTGGAATTCGTGGAGTGACGTGACCTTCGCTTCCTTTTCGCGGATCGTCGAGTCTCTTGTCGATCTGCGACGGATTGTCGCAAGGCGGGAATTGTGTTGTGGATGCGCACTTGAATGCTATTTGGAACGTATATGTGTATAGGCTGTGTTATAAAAAAAAAAATAATACATTTTTCAAACCGATGTAGCCTTTTCTTGGCTATTATCTTTTTTTTAGTATGGTGATAGGGGAAAGAAAAAAATTTTTTTTTTGCATAATACATAGAATTTTACAAAACGGTGAATTATGATGGATTTACACGGTTTTCTTTTCATGATTTTCAGTAAGTTATTAGTGCAACTTTTATTTTTTTTCATTCTTTTCTCCTGTCCCTTTCTCTTCTCTTTTCTCTCTGCATCTGCTGATGATTGGCAACGCTCGACGAGCCGCGGGAGGTACAGGAATCCAGGCAACGGCTTAAATGGCCGTCCCGTTTTATTTTATGATTTTACTACAGTTGGCTTCGAGCACAGTCAAGACCGGAATTGTGCGAGCTTGCAGGAGAAGCTGTTCTTCTTGTTTGAGACTACTGGTGTACTTTGTATTAATTTTCAAAATTTCATACCACAAGTTTCTGGTTCGGATCTTGACTTGAACTTCGTCGGTATCGACGACCGACCGTCGAGACGTCGGAACGTTTATAACGTCTGGCAAAATAGTAAAATTCTCTTCGAAGATTCTAATATGCTTTGTAGGTTAAATCAAAATTTTTTTTTTGGTTATCATCTCAGAGACATTCTTAAGAAAGGAATCTGCTTATACAGTGAAAATGTTAAAATTTTCATTACCATTAAATTCATTCCTAGGTTCATCTTATTTCAAACTATATATATTACTCATACGGTAATTCAAATTTCATTTTTTTTTCTTCTTCAGAAATACTATAATAACGATCGATTTTATTAGTTCGGTGATTCTCAATAAATTTAATTACCGAGTCACTTTAACGAAGTGAAAGTACTTTTCGAAAAAGTTAAAAAAATTGTTTGAAAATAAAAGCATATAAATTTCACCGAAATCTAGTAAAATTTGAAAATAGTTTATTAAAAAATTACTCGGCTCTCCAACTAGAGAAGAACTAAAAGAGCTCCTCGGGACGTATAGTCGCCTAATAAAATGACGAGGCAGCCAGCCGCCATGACCCCCCGACCTGACGACCCCCGTACGTTCCTGGGTTCTCCCGGGGGGTGGGAAGGGCCGGGGGTGAACCTTATTGATTTTTAGGGTGACACTGTCAACCGGCGTTGAGTCCCGCGATGGGAGACTTTGAAACGTGAAAAAAATGACGCGGAGCGACACGCGCGAAAAAAACCCTGTCCACGAATCGACCTGACGAACGGACCTATCCCAGCATCACCAAGAGCCTCTGGCACTTCCTGGTGAAACTGATTCGGCGCCTCTCGAATCTACGTACCGTCCGGTAAAAGTGCAGTGTGTGCAAGAGTGACAGAAAATAGTAACGGCGGCGAGGTGCAGTGCTGTGGTCGGGGGTGCTTTAGGCGCAGGGCCGTACACAGCCGTATTATTAGTTGGGGCGAAGTGCGCAGGGTGCCCGCGTTTTTCAAAAATTTTCTCCAAAAATCAATTACATGGACAGACAGACCCTTGTAGTATAACCCTTAAATTTCACGTCCACTACCAACCTCAATAAAACAATTATCCACTCGTTATCAAATTACTATACTCTCGCTTCAGCGATGATTCAAACGTATTTTTGACGTTTCAAAAATTGCATAACACTCGTGCGACTATGCTATTAATTTTTTTTTTAAATTCCACCAACAACCATTCCTTGTACATACAGAAACAAAAATAAAATTACACAAGTCACGTTTATTCGATTCTGTGAAAATGACGGAGCGCGCAACGTCGCCTTGGTAGACGGGCCGGCACTAGGTGCCGCAGAAAGTACACGGCGTTGTGGTTGAGTGGCAAAAGCGTCAATCGTCTCTCGGTGATTCCTGAGTGCTGACGTCGCGACGAGTAACGCCGGTAAAACGGGAAACCGCGCTGACCAATTAAGGTGAGCGTGCGATTGAAGTAGAGAAGAAGAGAAAAAAAAATAAGGTAGAGGGAAAAAAGAAACAGAAGAAAGTGAAGAGTCAGGTACCCGCAGACGTTAACACAGTTTTAGATAGGGTCGGTTCACTGCATGCAACAGGCGACACTGCGTAGCCGAAGTTTCCGATTACGCGATCGAAACTTACTTGGAAAAGTAATTCCTTCTCGTGGCGGACATAATGGGCCGTCGGTATTGAAAGACGCAACCAAGTATGAAAGGCAGCAGCCCCGTTTGGCAGGCGGTTTAGCATCGACGGTTCCGCGTGGTTTGAACACAGTCGAACTTTCTCACGGAGGAACTTGAAAAGATTTAAAGTTCCAGCGGAATTATAAATCGCGTGACTCGGCTGCCAAGTTTCCTCGTCGGCGTCAAATCCTCATCCACCCCTTCATCCACCCTTCCTTACCAATCCACGAGCTTCTGCAGGCGTTTGCCATTGGTACCTTTGACGAAGAAGGGTGGAGGGGTGGCTCCCGCCAGAAATTAACCTGGTT
Organism: Calameuta idolon; assembly: GCA_030142285.1. Classification (NCBI taxonomy): domain Eukaryota; kingdom Metazoa; phylum Arthropoda; class Insecta; order Hymenoptera; family Cephidae; genus Calameuta; species Calameuta idolon. The sequence goes on along the minus strand of JARQSV010000180.1, from coordinate 118,927 downwards.
GGATTTTGGAAACCGTGTATGCGAAAGGGGTGCGGAATTCAAAATACCACCCTTCTTACTTTGCGAATGACTTCTTATTTCTTTTGTTCATCTCCTTCAGCTCTACCTTGCTGCTCTTCTACTTGTATTTTCAACCTTCGACCCTTCACCCCTGTGCACTCTGGCGAGGTAGAAGAAACGGTGGTGGCTCTGAACTAGACTTGCGCCGAGCTCGTATTATCCGCGGTGTGAAAAGTAAGGGAGGGAGAAATTGTCCAGCCCCCTCTCTCTCTCTCTCTCTCTCAGTGAACTTTTATTCCTCTTTTTAACTATTTTTTTTTATACGAACTCTATTCCTTCAATACTTACGGACAGCATTGAGCAAGCTGTCTGCTGGTAACCAGAGGGCGTTGGAGCATCGTGTTGTCAACTTTAGGGGGGTTGGTGATTGCAATGTGCCTGTGCAGTGGGTGACGACAGTGGTAGTGACGTCGTTGGTGGCGTCGCGAGGTCGGCGAAAAGGTGACGGCGTCCAACAGTGTTTGTGTGTATTTCGCGTGGTTCGACGGGGGTGGCAGGCTAAGACCTAAGGGTGGCGGTATGTACCGTTTCTGCTAAAAATGGCAGAGCGTCGTGGCGTGCGGACGCGGAATATCTCTCAGCGAGCTAAGAAGAAATCCAGTTGACAGTCGGGCGTGGAGAGGTGGCCAAACACGTGGTAAGGCCTGCTCGGGAGATTAGCAGCAGCATATAGACAAGGTGCGTGTGCGAAACGTGACGGCCCTGGCGCACGTGCGTACGTGTGTTTCCGAAAGTCATTAGTTGGATACACGTGTGAGTGAAAATTACGTATACCATAAGGGAGGAAAAAAGAAAGTAAAATAAAGAAAGTAGCTAGTGAGACGGAATAAGAAAGAAGATACGATGATGAGCTTAGTGTGTGATTGATGAATTAATTGGAAATTTATATTAAAAAAAAGAGTGTGAGAAGGGATATTTAATTGATGACTGCGTGCTGGGAGTATTTTGGATCCTTTTATACGTTTTATTGCGCTCGTTTAAAAAGTCTTGAGACACTTGAGAGAAAAGCACGAATTTTATGGTGCATCTATTTTTTTATTTTACTAAGAAATTGATTCCCGAACTAGGTTTTTATTTACATCCTGTTACACCGGTTGTATTATTCACAAAACTTTCTAGTCGTAGAAATCATTTGTCTTTCCGTTTGTTCATCGAATGGAGTGATCATGATGTTTTGGATTTCTTAGTTTTTCAATGTTTTAATGATTTGATGAGCACGTGACAATAATTAGTGCTTTTGTGAACTTGTTAATTACATTGGAAAGTGGTTGACCCTATGCAAGGGGTTTCATCGGTGTATGGGAATCGTTAGGTTTTCATGGCGTGACGGTACCCGATATATGTGGCAGTGGATCCCCTTGCGCGTGACACAGCCCTGGCCAGGTTCGTCTGTTGACTCGCGTAGTGTTTATTCGCGCTTGTCTCTCCTCCTCTCCCTCGCGCCGGGTTACTTGTGTTTGGGATATCGCGATTTTTTGCAATGTGACGCTAGAATGAATGAAGAATAATATAATGTCGGGCTCCTGCGTGTGCGGGTTGGCAGGTTGGCGTGAGGAGTGGCGCGCGAGTGACGCGAAACTGTTCTGAGAGACGGAAACTCGACCGAAAATGCCGGCAACGCGATTACACGACGGCCCCTTGTTTCCAAAAGGATTGACATTTTTACGCACTGGTGTACTACGACATACTGGATTTCACGGCTACTGAGATATCGTGGCATATGAAAGGTTCTCGCGGTGTGCAGACCGTGCTGGGACTCGCGAATCGCGTTTTGGTGCTTATAGGTTAGGTCGCCGGCACATAACCTACGCGCGGTTTTATATTCGTTAATAACAAGTTTGGTGCGGGACTACTGAGAGTGGGATACTGTGTCAATAATTTACGGGAATCTGGTGAACGTGTGGGCTCCTGGAGGAGCTTTGCGAAGGAGTGTGTTCAGTGTGATGCTATGAGCCTGTCGTCGGAGAGACAATGAAGGCGAATGGAACTAACAATGGTGATTGATGTTCTTTACTCTGTAGTACAAGGATGGCATTAGAATATAAATTCAACTAATTTTATGATTGAAGATATGCTATCGATGAGCCTTAACTCAAACTTCATATTACAGGCTGTAGCCGACTGAATACACCACTGGCAGCCACTACCACACTGGAGGACCCAGGGACTCCTGCCTCCTGGAAGGGCCCACCGCCCGGCTCAGAGGCTTCTCCATTTACTCCTAACTCTGTTGGCCAGGGTGGGGGCCCAACATCGGGTCCCTATAATAATACAGGAGGTCCACCAAGCAATACGGGAGGATTTCAGGGCCCCAGCCCGTTCCCCGGTGGGGCGGGCAGTCCTGCTGGAGCACCCCCTTATCAAGGTCCTCCACCAGGATCAGCGACACCTCAATATACTGCATCCCCTGCACCTAGTGGCTCTTCTACACCAGGTCCAGGACCACCTCCGAATTCTTCTGGATTTCCACCCCCACCAAATAACTCAGGTCCTCCATACAATGGACCTGGTCCAAGTCCATTTGGATCGCCATCAGGTGCGCCACCACAATTTGTTGGTCGGCCAGGTTCTTCCGGACCACCATTTGTACCACCAGGAGGAGGCAATCCTCACTTTCCCTCACCAGGACAACCCTTTGGAGGACCTCAATACGGAATGCCACCTGGAAGTCCATTTGGACCAGGAGGCCATCCTATGGCAGGTCCGATGGGTCCTGGACATCCTGCGATGATGGGTCCTGGTGGTCCAGTAGATCGGATGGATCAAGGGTGAGTAAAATAACAGAATACAGTCATAAAGCATGCTATGACATCATACAAATTTTCAATATCTTTTCTACATGTTGCGAAGCAAGAAGTATGGTACAGGATATCGTAACACACTACCTAACTAAAAGCTGTTGACTGATTCATGAAAGACAATACTAAAAAGCTTAGTATCACGTCAAAAGTATCCTACTCAAAGTGGCCTTAGATTCCCCTAGCAGTACGTATATATGCAAGAGAAATTTTACGGGCAATGTGATAGCATCAAAAGGATGCAGAATACAATGAAAAGGAAGAAAAAAATGAATGTGTCCACGAGTAAGGTGCTGCCGGTTATTACAGGACTGGGAAGCTGACAAAGTAGCGCCGGTTAATATAATCAGTTTGTCCTGGGAACACTCTTCTGCATAAACCTAATTAACGATGTCAGTCTTGGCTCTTCCTATAATTTTGATGATCCCCTCCTTCTCGCCAAGAACAAACTGAACATAGTGTGAGTACAATGCGATTTTATCAGTTGTCTCTCCTATGCTATATGCCTACATTCGTTATCACTATTAGAGGATGATATTCTATTAAATTTATTCCGAAGCTCTCATCTACGTTCTACGGCGTATCCAACAACTTGTCTACCTACCTACTTGCCTAACAATATATGAAACGTTGGAAGGACTAAAATCTATGCTGTCCGACTGTTATGATGCTGCGCCAGGACACATACCATTCTCTGATAGTAGGTGCCTCTGGCTCACAGGTAGCGGTTGTTATTTATTGCTCACCCTGTGGTTGGTCCACATTCTTACTGATAGCTCGCCACGAATTCTCTGCGTTTACACCCCTTTAAAATAGCTTATTCCCTATTGACCCTTAGGGTAAAGGCTGGTGAAGTAAAATAAAAATAATAAAGTAAACCAGAACAAAGTGAAAGAAATAAACGGCAATGCAGTCTTCTTGACGTAACACAGAATCTACCGAGTGTGAAAAATAAAAAGTACTCAACCGAGTGTGAGAAAATCGATTAATTTGTAATATGCGAACGAAGGAGTGTTTGGCAGCCATTAAAAAATGGGACAATTTAATTTTTAAAGAGACTACAAAAGGGTACAACGCAGAAATTTTTGTCGTCGATTGTACTCGAGGAGGGGGTGACGTGGACTTTTGTCGAGGATTGTACGCGACCCACCTCTCCCCCTCTTTCTCCCTAAAGCCCTCCTAGCCACCCCGTGTTACAGGAGGGATGTTCAGGGGGGCTCGAGGAGAGGGAGTAGGAATACGACGGTTCTCATGTTTCCCGTATTTTAATTTTTCACATTATTTCGTTCCTGTCTGCGAATTATTTATCGTAATCTCTTCGCGGTTTACGTAACTCCTCCCCCCCCCCCCCCGTGTCTCCCCCTATCCTCAAAATAGACAAAGCAGCTCGAAACAGGAAAAAAAAAAGTAAACAAGAAAGAAACGAAAAACTAAAATGCAAATTTTCATCAGCAAAACTAAAGCTTAAACATTTTGATCTCATTATTAAAAGTAGATTAATTTTAATTTTCAAAATGATTTTCCGCCGTATATTTAATGCATCACAAAAAAAAAAGTTTGAAGAATAATCTCTCTTGATTAAAATTGTTTCCACCTCCGCTCGCCCTCGTCACGAGACAGCCTGTTTTACCGTGAAACTGTGAAGGTTTCGACATTTTTTTCCAGCTTTTTTTTTGGTTCTTTTTCCGTTTTTTTTTTTTTCACGGAAGAAAATCGATTGAGAACCGTGGCGAATCCCTGGTCTCCTCCTCCTCCCTCCACCTCCTCGGAGGATCCCTGTTCGTCCGTTCGTCGGTCCATCTGTCCGTCTGTCCGTCCACCCGTCCATGCGTCTGCCCACCTTCGCTTACACTTTCGCGTTTAGCCTCGAACGTTAGAATCTTCGCCAACTCGACTGTGTTACGTAGGAAAGAAAAGGTGACCGAGGAGGTAGGGATGTTGTGGGAGGGTTGCCACGAGTGACGACATGGGGTGAGGATACTCTGGTTAGGGGTCGCGAGGAGGAGGGTCTCTACAAAAATGTCACCGCGGGTGAACATTTCTTCCCGTGTTCACTTTGTTGGAACAAGAGGAAACGGATGTAAAAGAAAATTCGGCCCTATTAGCCACTGAAATTTGCATCGAAAAATATTTGCTGCCGGGAGATTAGCCAAGATGTGGGCAAACTTACTGATTAGAAATTTCGAGCTTGGCACTGCGACGTCTGGTTGCAATAGAAATTTGTATTTGAACTGCTGCTGGCGCACAGGCTCTAGTTATTCGTACTGGCACGCTAGAGATATGTTTGCTACTTGACTCCAGCAGTTGGTTTTGTTAATTCCCGATTCTCCCGTGGGATGTCGGGCGTTACTAATGGGATGCAGTTAGGGATGAAACTTGTGACGGTAGACTAGCGACTGGGGTAGGAGGCTTGCTTCTTTTTTTTTCTTCGTTTATTGAGATACACAGGAGTCCTATGAGAATTGTTAGGTAAACAGATCTATTTCTATGATTAGAATATCAAGGGGGATTGTTTTGTATATTAATTGAAATTCTCGACTCGAGGAACTCGGGCGTCTCGGTTCTTGATGTGCATTATTAACTAGAGTGGAAGTACAGGGTGGAAAAAGATAGTATTGATTTTTACCGATATTTAGCCGTGGAATTATCCCCTCTCTCCTTGCTCTCTCTTCGACCCTTTCTCTCTTTCTCCCATGAGCCTCCCTTCCGTCTTTCCTCACTTCATCCCCCTTGCTGCTGTGCGCCCTTCGACTCGTACTCTCTGCCACCCTACTCGGGATCCTAGGAAAGACGCTAGGCGCTCAGGAAATCTGAATAGCTATGACCCGGAAGGACGTTTCTATGCTAAACATCCCTGGTTGGCTTCTGCGCACGTGGACGGGGGGGGGGGGGGCCGGTAAGAGGAAAAGGAGAAAAAAAGTAGTTTCTGCGAATTAAATATATTTTCTTTTTTACGACCAAGAAAGATTTTTCGCTTTTGAACCGTCGAGGGACAACAAATATCACAGATCAAGGATTAGATAAGAAGCGTCGCGACGCGTCGGAGTTTGGTTGGGGTTGCTAGTCGTGAATTTCAAGTGCGCCACCCCCCAATGTAACTCACGTCACCCTTCCATACCTGTAAACTGCCGCCGCCGGGTGTATCGTATATCTGCAGGGGTTGGCGCTGCCGTTTAGCCAAGACGCGAACCTAGTCTTTAAACGGTGGCGACATCCGACGGCAGCCTCGTCAACTCGCCGGTACCCAATCCTGGCGCATCGTTCCGTTGATATCCGGGAATGCTAATCGCTACAGGGGTAGCAGAATGGGAACCTCTAATTTACAGGAGCGAGAGAGTCGACCTCGCGGGGTACACTCCTTACTAAAATTCAAAAGTTCCATCGGGAAGTTTACGATGCCGTCTAGCCGGCGCGGCGCGCTTTCATCCTCCTCTGTCCTCTTTGTCAACCCCTTATAGTAGCTTTCCATCCCCCTATTCACTTTTTCGTTCTCTTTCTTTCGCATTCTCTTTCTCCCTTAGTCTCTCTCTCTTTCACGGCCTAGACACACAGTGTCCTATGGTAACCCACATACATCTCTCCTTTTACGTCACCGGAGTCGTAAACGTCAGAGGGGGCTAAAAAGCAACCCCCCACCAACGCGTTCCTGGTAAACCACCCTGAACAAACGCATATTGTACGTGTACCTATCGCTATCGTAGTATCAGTTACCTTTAAAAAAAAACACTGAAAATTAATATACAGCAACGTATTGATTTCCACCCCCTATCACATTATTATATATTTACATAATATTCGCAACCTCCCCCGCCCCACAGTCCCTTAAGAACCCGTAACCCCATATCTCCCTTTCATCCCCACAGCAGTTTACTGTAAGGTTTACCTAGGCTTTCGCCAAATACAGATGGTTGTCTTTATAATCCATCCCCCGTACAGCTACTTGTCCTCAATATTTAACTTAAAAGTAATCCGGCCGTCTCGTTACAGTTTTACCTGGCAGCCCACCGTGGGGCCTCCCCCCTCTCTCTATCAGACGCCATAAACGTTTTTATTCCTATGGCCGCCGGGCCGTCTTAACGAGTTTTGTCCCAACCAAGAGCCGATCGGCACCCCGTCGGACCCTAACGGTACACGTGTCCCGTCGCCCTTGGCTTAAGCCCACGACCCAAACTACACAGTACGGTTTACCAATTGGTGACAGTACGTACAGTGTCTTTAAAAAGTAATGACTGTGACCCTTTTTCTCGATTATCAAAAACTTCAATCGACGTTTCGCAAAACCTTGAAATCCTAGCCGTGCGACATTCGCCTCGTTCATCAAATTCTTTTCGCTCGTCGCGTCATGCAAACCGTGAAGACGTACTCGGAATCCGTTGATACGATGCGTATCCAAGTGTCGCTTCAGCCAGCGACTGGCCAGGTCCCACTATGGTCACATGTGTATTTACACGCATGCTCGATATCTCCTGCCCCACTGTTCTCTGCCGTACTCTCGATATATCTTCCTTACGTTATGAACCCAGTCTGGCCAGCCTTCTCACCCTTATGTACAACTTTGAGTGAGTCACTCTCGATTCTTCGCACAATCGCGCATCTGGTGCCGCCCCTAATGTCACGGAACAGACCCAGATGCTGCGGACTGTACCGGGAGCCGTCGGGGAGGGATGCGGCGGAGTTCGTGAAATTGGCACGCGCGCCCTTTCGTTCCAATGTTTTTGACGCTCTTGTAAGTCCACCTGCCCCAGGGGGAGAGGGGGCCATCGCACCCCAGTCCACTCAGTCTTTGGGACGGTTTTTTTTTGGTTTTTATGTAAAATTCACTATAAGTGGTTGTCGCGTATAAATGTCACGTGACGTTCCTGATAAATTCTTCGTTCCTGACTGAAGGTCCTGTTTTTTCTTTTTTTTTTTTTCCTGGCAATTGATCCGGGCACGTTTTCACGATTAGACATTCTCTGCGGTATCCGCTAATTGGCCAAGTGCAACTTCAGCCCGCGGCACGTGGGGAACGCAATGGAGCTTCTTGCTCTTTGTATTTCAGACGTCGCGTATACTTCGAGGTCTTTGCGTTAACCCTTTCGCATAAGCGCGCCGGCGCTCGGGGCCAACCCCTTGATTACCGGACGAGTCTGGAGCCCCGGGGGATAGGAGGCGGAGGTGGTGGGGGGGGGGGGGGTGGAAGGTCGAGGCTCGTGAAAAATCTTGAAAATTAAAATAGTTGCCCAACGCCGCGAGTAATGGCTCGCATTCTTTGGCCGATAATGTTCGCCGCAAGTGTGTGCTAATTGCGCCTAGCGTCCACGGGAGACCGACGCCTGGCGTCCAGCCAGGAAAAACGCTCCGGTTTACTAGCTTTTCACTTTTTACCGCATTAACACACCCTGACTTATTGTTCAGGGTGACTGCTGTCTCGTGACCTTTTCTTTTTTTTTTTCTAGGGGAAAAAAATTATATCTACGCTCCTATACGTTGATGCTCTACCACGAGACATCCCCCCACTCCCCTTATATACCCCTAACCTCCTACGTTATTTTCCCATATGGGGGCGATCAGTATCATTCGTCGCTGTAAAAAAATGGCATGGCTGGAAGTCTCGATTCTTAAAAGAGCCCATCGCGTAGGATGAAGAATTACCTTGTCGTAAAGCCCGTTAGCGCAGGTCATGGTGTTATTAAAGACAATGAAGCAAACTTTATACGGCCGGGGTACGGGGCCAATTACTTGGCAATTAGTCGAGCAAGCAACAAGTGAGCATCGCCACAACCCCCCCCCCTGCCTGCCTGGTTGGTTCGTTGCTTGTGTTTGCCCGTCTGCCTTGGTCCTGGTGAACCTACAAGCTCTCCGTCGCAAACCCCCTGCAAGGACTCACATGCCTCCCTGTCCAAGACGCGTATGGAGACGCGCAAAAGAAAAGCAGACGTGCTTGAAACGGTCAGAGCGCAGGTCCGTGTACTCCTACATACGTCACTGGTACCACCCTCGGACGACGTTCCCACCCACGCTCAAGGGATGCTCTTTTTTTATTTCTCCCCTGTTGCTCGAGACTGCCATTCGAGCCTTACCTTATTTTCGGTAGCATCAAAACCACCCGCGAAATTTTCCCTTGGGAAAATAATCTGAACTTAGATAGTCGGAGGGGGCGGGGGGGGGGGGATCTGGATGTGTCTATGCATCTGTATATATGTATATATGTAGTATAGAAGCCATACACCGATATTTACGTCCCGTACACCCTTAAGCATTCAGGTAGGTGGCTGGTGGAGAGCCTAGGTACTGTACACTCCGTGCCAGAAGTTCTCCCTGTACAATTCTTCGTACTCTCACTGTAATTGACACGGTCATTGATAAGCCACCGATGCATCCCACCCTCTTCACCCTCGCGTGTCATAGCCCTGAGCGCGGTTATCGGTAACACACGGCTCTCCGGCCTCCCGGGAACCTTAACGCTTAGTGGTACCGCGAATTGAGCCTGTATCGGAGAAATTCAATCGGGGGTGGTTTACTGGCCTTAGCTTTTCTTTTAATTGGCCACCCCCGTCGTTCGACCCCCCGGGAGCTTATTTACCCGAAATCATGTAACGAAGTGGCCGACGAAACGCGGAGGCACCAAGTGGCTCATGAATATTAAACCGTGTGAAGTGGTGTGAGTGGATGAGAGAGCGAGAGAGAGAGAGAAAAGTAAAGGGTGAGGGTCGCTTTTGAACGGCCCTGTACCCTGGTTACCACCACCACCCTCCGTTAAGGTGCTGGTACTGATGCTGAAGGTATATATGTATATAGCACAGTACTGGCTATGCTGGCAGGTAGGGGGTTACGGCGAGGGTGTGCAGGGGGCTGCGGCGGGCGTTTTTCAAATAATTACATCGGGCTGTAGCGGTGGTGGCGGGTCGCCATGGCAACCGCAGTGCCTTCAACCTCCAGCCGAGGCAACCGACCACCGCAACCTACCCGGACGAACTCTCCTTCCAACCCCTCCTTCGCGCTCTCTGTACCAGATCCCATCCACCTATATACATACATATATATACATATATATATATATATATATACACGCACAAGCCAACTGCGCGTTCCCATTTTCATTTATCAGACCCTTTACTCTTGAGTTTCGAAAGAAAAATTTTCAACTATATCCAAGCCTCCCCCCGTATTGGCTCGTCTCGGCGACTGTCAGCGCGCACGAAAGGTGCCAGTTACCATTATTATGTCGACTCCACACGATCAGGGTCGGCTTTGCGATACGTACGATAGTCTCTATCTGTCTGATACGAGAATTAGGTCGATCCGATTAGAAGCCTGGCCCCACTATCAGCCTGGGAATATGTGTACTTTTTTCATCAATTTTTTTAGTTTTTTTTTTATTTAATACAATTTTTCGAAATCCTATAACCTGGAACCGTCAGGGCTGCTGCCGCTATCAGGCGCGCAAGTCTCTATCGAGTGTCTACCCGTTTCTACGGCCTGCCGACCTTACCTCCTGGGTGCTACGGGTCAAGCGGGAGTCTGAGGGTAGTGGTTGCAGAGTGGGGTCAGTCCGCGACCCGACCACCTGTGGAACCACTGGTACCAGTCGGTAGCTCCTTCCGCGTGCACGCATTGCGACGCCGTAACTGCTGCTGGCTCGATGACGTCACGCGCTTGCTCCGGATTAGAAGAGAGTGGAGGTCGCCTTGATGTGGTCCGAGGGTGCGGATGATTGGTGCTGGTTGATTAAATATTACTAGGAGGGAAGATTGGGGGTTGCTGGGGTCCTGTGAAGTCTCTAGAAAGACTTGACAGGTTCTCGTTTTCATGAGTATTTATCGGCGACAAGTATCTTGGGGTCTTTCGATGATACTATGGCGATTAGTCGGTGCAGGGTGGTACCAGGTATCTAGGGAGTCGGTCAAAGTTTCTATATTATGCAGCCGCCAAAGCGACACCGGAACTTCGAGTTGGGTATCTGAACTGGGTTAGCGACGATAATACGTCCCGATCTTAGAAATCTTGTTCAGCCTCACGTGCTTGTAATTGCCTCTGTCTGTCTCTCTGCTCGATTGCACGTTTCCGTACCTCTGATAGTGTTATCGTTAACGTCATTCATTCGACGCGGCGTTACACCTGGAGGTTTGCGCTCTGTTAATCGGGAACCTATATTATTCATGTAGCATGACTTTTAATGGGCTCGTCGAGTGGCTATTAGATTTTCTCACTCGACCACCCACGGATTTTAATCACTAGTTTGATAATGATTAATCGGCCACTCGTGATTGTTTTGCGATCGAGTATTTGTATCGGGCCACGGGTTCACGTTATCTTGTCGACGGATTCACTTCGATGGGAAATCACGACGAACAATGCCGAGGGCGTAACGTCACTTCCGGTTTACGAAATTACGACCGGCGGTCGTTTCGATCGTTTGAATTTCGCGCCGAAATACAATGGCTTGCTGTGTCGACTACTTGACACTAGGTTCACGGACATTTCTTATTGTATGTATGTTACATTCCTGTTACTACGGACAAACGTCGAATTTACGTGCGAACCAGATCGCGCATTTCCATCAAAGGACAACTTACTTTGGAATATACGTATTTGGAATATTTTTCAATATACAGCGTTACATTTTTTGGAGTCGGCATGGGCGGTGGGAGAGAAATTTAAAAGTTTAGGTAATTTCTTTTTCTACGTCCAAATTACGCGTCCCGTAAATCTACAGTGTTAAAGGTGTCTTCACAATGGTTTGGGTTTGCTCGTGAATTTTTAGGTTTTTCTTTGACTTATTCATGATGGAGGTGGAGGATGAATTTTTTTATCTCGCATCATTCTCCAGGGTGTCGCTCCTGTTACCGCGTCATATTCGCTCCTGGGTTTGGAGGCTTCGAGTTGTCTGATTTTAACAGCGACCTACAAATTCTTATCTGATAAATGATACGAGAATCCCTGGGGCGACTGTCGATTTTACGTCGGCTACAAATTTTCAATTCAAATCCAATGACGTTTGGTGTGAAGTCAGCCTTACTTTGTTCGTGAGCTCTCTCCTTCTCTCTTTCTACTGTATTCCAGGCTCCATCGGCGAAAGAGATGTGGGCGGGTGGGGGACCGGGGGTACCCCAGAGAGAGGAGAGTCGCGCCGACGTCCAACGTGCCGGCTTCGGCCCTGTCAGCCTTTTTTGCTCCGATCCACTAGCTACACCTTGCGAATCATTAATTATAGGAAGAGGCCATCCGAAGCTTAATGTCGTAATCTCAGCTGACTGCCCGTCGAATTCGCTGATGAGAATTAGGCTTCGTTCACACCTCGTACGATATTCACTTGTTCGTATATACTCTTACGTATAAAATCTTTCTTTCTTTTTTTTTTTTTTCTTTGTCTCTCGATTCTGCTCGTTAACCGTACAATTAGTTTCTTATTTTGCCACAGCGCGGCAGCACTATCGATTCCCATTGTCGACGAATCAGGAACGTAACATTGTTCCTTGTACGCGCATCTTTCACGTTGGTTTATACTCACGTGTGGACGACTGTATACGTCGTTAGTCAATCTTGTGGGTGGCTGAAAATCCCTTGCATATATATATATATATATGTATATATACGACGGGACTGCGCTATAATACCAATCGGTAAATTGGCGCTTAACTGGCCGTAATTAAGTTAACTTTCGAGCACGTGGGCGTCGAACCGCGGAGATTAGCTAAGCGGTAACAACTTGACGTTTCCTAGGGGAGACACGTCGCTGCAGCGACACACATTTCCTCCCGATTCAGTGTGAATGGTCGAGCTTGAAAGATGAGCGCGATAGGACACGTGATATCTTTGTTTTGATTGGCATTGATTTATACCGTGATTCCATGACTCGAGGCGAATCGAATCTTTTGGATGGTAAAATACGAGAACGTATTTAAGGGGAAAAAAAAAATTTTTTATTTTTTTTTCTTTCCTCCCCAACCTTTATTTTCTCTTTCTTTGAACATCCAAGGCACTACGTCTCTTTGAGAAACATTATAACGTATCCGGATTTGCCTCGCGACGCCAGCGACTTTTTAACACAAAAGCCTTCGTGAATTCGGACGGGTGGCGCGTTTCCACGCACGCGTCGCCCACGCGCAATCCCGTTTCTCGTGCGCGTTATTCCTGCCTACTACCTGTACCTGGGTACAGTCCAAGACAAATTTTTTACACCTGTTATCATTATTGAGAAATTATATTATTTTCGACGATTTGTACGTATTCGTTTGATGTACGTTTTCGTTAGGGTTTTTATCTTTTTTTTTTCTTTTTTAATGCTTTTCACTATTTTTTTGTTTGTCGCGCAGACAGTTAATGGATGTCGCGCGAACTGATCGCGCCTTGCTCGCGCATTAGGTAATACACGCGCGGCCACCTATCGCGGATACGAAGAAGGATATCAGTCGCGCGACGTAATGGACCTTGTTAAGTCACGGTCGCTACCGAGGTGTCCTAACCTAACCTCAAGTACGTAAGGTAATTCACCTCCACCTTGAATTCCCCCCCCGAGGTCCAGTCTGTTCACCTGTCTCCAAATTGACCTTCTGTTGAACCGATAGATCCTTGTCTCGCCATGTAACGCGCGTATACCTACGTGCGAATACATTTGCATGTTTTTGCGAAAAGAAAAAAAAAAGAACGAAAAAAAAAGAAAAGATCATCGTCGTCCTTGACTGGGTCTCTCTCGTGTTTCTCTTACTTGCGGACCCGGAATTCCTTGCTTTTTCGGGAGAAGAGTTTACCTGGGATCGCTCTTTTTTTGTTGCTGTTCAAATTTTTTTTTTTTTTTCTTAACAAAATTATTTTCTTCTTTTTTTTTAATCCTTTTATTTTACCGGCAAACGAGCGCTCGGTCGGTAAGTGCTTTATTGCCGATTATTTTAAACGGCGATATAAATTAGCCGAAGGGGACGATCAACGGGGATGAATGGGTAGGAGGTTCCTCGATTCGTCTAAGGGTTCGACGTCGTTACGCGGAGTCTCATTTTCTCATGGATTTTCCCAGGGAGGGATTTTAAGGGCTCACGAAGATTCACTAGGCGGTTTACCAACGGCCCGGGGAATTCCTTTTTATAACTATTTAATATCCAAAGGGGGTTTCGGGGGTTCAGCTGCTGCTAAAGAAGGATTTAATCAGCATATCTTGGAGTCTAGACCACGGCTGACTTATCTCCCTGGGGTTCTTGATATTAGTCGAGCGAATCCGGGATAACCGGTACCACCGTCGTAGCTGTGTAATTTGTCAATGAGGAAGAGATGATATTTGATACGTTTGGATTTGCCAATTAGAAGAAACTAAAATTTAATGAAGATTTTTTTCTTTTCTTTTCTCTTCTTTTTTTTTTTTTTTGTACATAACTCGGGATACGACGGAACGTTTCAAAACTCACGGGTTCTCCGACGTCAGTAAAGCATCGTCAAATCGTGAAGGATTATCGACACGTGAAATTAGGTTCTTCTGTCTCTTTCTCACTCGTTAAGGTATCCCATAAGTCTCTCTCTCTCTCTCGCTCACTGTCACTATAGGAACACTTATGAAATTACGAAATGCTAACTAAACGAAATATCGTAACGTACCGTGATTATCGTGAGTTTCACGGTAATTTTTTTAATGAATAATTTTCTTCGTGCTGGGATATAAAAATTCGGCCGGTTTCTCGAGATGTAGATGCGTTCTCAGAAGTGACCGTGGGTGGGACGAGGGGGAAGCCTCGCGGGGCCAGGAAGGGGTCGCCGGTGGGTCCATGCCTCGAGGCCCCACGCTTCTTCCCTTCTCCTTCGTCGCTTCCCTCCCCACCTTCCCTTCCCCGTACCTCCCCTCCCCACCAGTCACTGGTATCGCCATCGTCGTCGCCACCGAATGCTTCGCTATATATACAAAGCCCGCGCTCTCGCACGGCTCGGAGGGCGCGATCTGGAGTAAACAGGACGAAACTTTAGCGGGCCGTCGTTCCCGATGCCCGTACGTCGCTCTTGGTTCGCGCTGGCGATGATATAGTCCGGACATGGAAAAGTTCAGGGAGTCACGGCTGTGGCGCAACTCTTGTCCCACGCCTCTCCTATTGGTCCCCCCCCGTTATACTCTTTGGATTCCTTCGTTAGCTTCCTCCTTGTCTTACTCGCGGCTGGTTACCGTACGGCTGTCCTTTTTACCTTTACTTTACTGTCCTTCCTTCCCCTTGCGCCACCGTTCCCTGCACTTCATTTGTACGTTTGTACGTTTCTACATGACCACGTCGATCCTCCTTGTCCTATTACCTGTCCCCCCCAGTTTCTCTCTCTCTCTCTCTCTCTCTCGCGCGCCCTTCTATCCTATACCGTGGTGTCAACCTGGTAGCAAAGGACCAACGAATTCATTTTACCAATGAGAGGTTAGGTTCAACCGCGCTTACCATCATCTCGCGTCTCTGTCCTTGTACTACGGTCTATCCGAGAAATAAATGAAAAATGAAGATAATTAAAAATGTTTTTAATATTCTCAATGGGGTCGCACACTCGGTCTGCTCTCTGTGCATTTTCTATGTATTCTGCATCTTCATAGAAACGCTCCCTCGTCGCGCGTACCAGTGACTCCTGTATGTTTAGTCGCAGGTAAAAGTTACGTAGACAAAATTGGTCGTGAATTTTGAAAAAAAGAATTTTTTTATCTCCGTGTATTTTTTTGAACGAAATAAAATTTTTGTCTGCGGTCGATTTGAAAATTCGCGCGTTTTGAGTTTTCGGCGGGGTTATACCGCGATGGGATTCGATGAGAGAAAAATTGCCAAACGAAATAAACGGCGTGCAAGGTGCATGGGTGGGTGGGTGGGGGGTGTGGAAGAGCGACGATAAAGAAAAGGAGGACAGGGGAGAGAAAGTCAAGAAAGGGGCAGAGTTATCGTTTCATTAGGACCAACGTTCCTTCGTTCCGTTTCCTCGGGTCAAACAATTCCTGGGCAATATCTTTTCTCCCCGTTAATAGCTCGTTGGGTCAGTATCTTTTCCGTGGCCTCTTCGCTTCACCTCCGCCACCATCTCCTTTTCATCCTCCTCCTTCTCCCCCTTCTCTTCACCCTCGTCCTTCTTATCCTCATCCCATACTTACCGTTTCCCCCTTTCTTTCTTTCCTTCTCTTTCTTCTTCTTCTTCTTCTTCTTAACCTCACCCACACGTACACAAATCCCCTTCCACTCCACGTACACGTGTTCTATCTATGCCTGCTTATATCACATTAATCCACGCATGTGTGAGTATATATCTATTCCCTATACGTGTAGGTATACTCACCTCCAATGTACACGGTGGTAGAAAAAGTACGTATCCCCGAGAGTAACAAGCATTCGGTATTTGAAAAAGCCACAAGCCGTATTAATAGGTCGTCTTGAAATATCCCTAGATCATCTAGTGACATTCGTCACGTTATCATTATCCACCACTCACGTTAGTGCGAGCCTGGACCACCTAGTACTTTTTTTCTTCCTTTCCGGTGACATTACAATCAAAAACAAAAGTCCTTTATAGCGAGTGTCCCGAAAGTTTCGCGCAATGCCCGGCGACGATTTATCCGCTTTGCGAAGGGGATCTTGCACGAGATCGGTAGCCGAGACAACGGGGCAGCCGCAACGAAAAATTAAGCTGTCTCGAATCCCCGCGGTGCCGTTATATAACTGGAATAGTTTCCAGTTCGATGACGGTCAGCGAACCTCTGAAACCAACCGAGTGCACCTCGTTCGGTTATGTATGTAGTTTTACAGTAGCGGGGAGTAAAACCGCACACGCTGTGTACCGTGCACGCTTCACCAAATTCATTTATGTCGCTTTAAACGGACGCTGCCGTTTCGCCGCTTTCGCTTCCGATCGCAGACCGAACTTCGCCCGTATCCCCGTGTACTCGTCTCCGTGATCTGCTGCTACGTGTCTCGTTGCGAAGCGCAGAATCCGCCTCAGGAGATCGGACTGTGCGTATTGCGTTATCGGGTGTTATCGATCATGCGATTATATACGACGTACGAGGTTAAGGAGGCGCCGGATGGATGCTGGATGCCGATGAAGATGACGATGACGATGGCGGTGGGTTGGGAGTGAACGAACGCGACTGGGCGGAAATATTCGTCGCGACGCGACTGTATGTACAGCGTCGGCTGGATCGCGTGTCGCTCTTATGCAAATTCGCTAAACGACGGTAGCGACCGATTTCGTTGGCGCTGACAGTATCGAGATCTTACGATTTTGACAAGAGAGGCGTCGCGGTTTCTTTTTTTTGGGGAATTTTTATTTTTGTCACCATGACAACTGAGCAATTAGGTTGCGCCGTAACGGGAAATCCGAAGTGAAGGATGTACTTTGTTTTTTTTTGTGAAATAAAATATAATGGAGCAAAACTCAATTTTGAAGTTTACCGACGGTCGGTAACAAGGATGCTCGATCATCTGTGACGTCTCGTTGATGCGACGACTGGCGAATTTACGAACGAGACTGTATTGTGAATTTTCTTGGGGGGGTTTTTTTTTCTGAGACACCCTGTGTGTACATCGTCATCTGTCCTTCTTCTCCCTCTTCTGTACCATCACCACCCTCGTGTAATATATTTATGTAGAATAGTAGATACTTGTACATAGACGGTCAGGCATATATATATATATATATATATATAAGCCAGGCGGCAGAGGTGGAGTTGTCGGTATACGCACATACGCCCAACACACTGACAGCAGATCCTCACACGCACCATCACCGTTACACTTGTCCGTGGTACGCGCTCTTATCAGTGACTCTCAACCTCGTGATAACAAGTCCCTACATACTCCCGGTATACGCCGATCGTATATATACGGTATAAGACCGAAATGAAGGCTCGAGCGATGTACGCCACTACCTTTAGTATGCGTCGAGATGGGACCGTTTTATGAAAATTTTCAATCTCTTTCATCCCTTCCGACCGTCAATCAGTGTTTACCCTCGTAAACGTTTTTTCGGTCTATCATCGAGTTTACCGATCGCGAACTCGTTGACGATTTTTTCGATACTTTGCGGATAGAAAGTATGTCGCACCTATAATTCGTCGTACTTCGGTATATCTATATATCTGTAACCTATATATATATATATATATGTATGCGCATAAGACAACCGTACTCATCGCTACCCTTTTCATTCGCCCACGTATCACCCCCCCCCCCCCGCCCCCTCCACACAGGTAGACCAAAGTTGGAGAAAACCGGGGGGAGGGGGGGGGGAGGTAGCGCGTAGCAAACCGTACGAAGTGATGGGTTTCCGACAAAGCCAGATCAGGATCCCTTTTGTATTTCCGGCAATCCCATTGGACAACCACCCTCTGATGGATCTACGGGGGGGACGGGGGGGGGGGGGTGTTGTACGGAATTTCGCTTGATTCTCGCGAAAACCCAGGATGAAGTAAATTTACCCCTCGGCCCAGCCGATGTTCGGTGTTAAAGGTATAGGAGCGAGGGGAAGGGCGAAAGAGACTGGAACGGTGTTGCCGTTAGCGATCCCCAATTACGCAACGGCCTTCGCCAGTGCCTAACGTCGTCATTGTGATCGGACGCTCGAACTTAATTAGGCCAACGAATTATGCCGGAAAGTCGACCAAGGGTGCCCGTCGTCGGCGGGTGGTTGCCGTTCTAAGGGTGGTACCCGTGACAAACGAACCAGGCGGTTCCGTCGTTATCGTAGCCCCGTTGTTGTTCGCTTTCTGGATCCAACGGTGGTTCGTGTCTCGGCTAAATATACATACGTATAGACGCCTTGAATCGATTACGGCCACGAACTTCATCCCTTTCTCCTTTATCCCCCATAGATATGCGATTCCTCGTTTAATGCCAGTTCGCGTTTCCGCGGACCCTGATGGATGTTTTGGTCCAGGTTAAGATTTCGATGTATTATACGCAGTGGTGGCTGCTGACGCCGTCGCGCTGGGCTACGGCGTGGCTGGGCCCGAGGAGTCGCGGAGTCCAAGTGAAGCGAATGTATAGGATATAAGCTTCACGGCGTCGTCTCTTGGAGCTGGCTCGACGGCTGAGGTTGGTACTGCTGGCAGGACGAGGAATGAAGGTGAAGCTGGGCGTTTGGTAATGTTGGCGTTGTAGGTGAGCCACAGGGGGAGAGAGAGAGAGAGAGAGAGAGAGAGAGAGAGAGAGAGAGAGAGAGAGAGAGAGAGAGAGAGAGAGAGAGAGAGAGGAGGGCAATACTATCGCCGCTGACTCAGTTTATGGCTGATCATTCGACCCTGGTTCTATATATGTATATATAGGTACATATACTATACATACACATAGTATATGTTCATATAGCATGTACAGCGGTATGTATTCACTATGTACCCACCATCCCCGTGTATCTACGCTAGATACGTATATATATATTTTTTCTCTCTATATGTATATATATATATGTAAGCTCATTTATATAGACGTTGGGTATACAGTATATAAGAGCGCACGCCCGCGCTCTTTATGCCAGTGTGCCCCAACGGCGCCGTTCATACCGTCGCGGCGTTGCTGAGGCGTGTACGTGTTTTCTATGTACACCCGGAGATATATGTACTGTCCTTCTCGGCGTGTGTATATGTATATATGTATTACATACGTACCGGTTCTACCTCTTTATGTACTGGGCGTAACACACCGAGAAGCCAGCCAGTGGGAGAGGACGGAATCTGTGTGTGCTCCAATTTTGTCCGCACGACGTCGTACTCTGCTACGATCCCTATGTGTTTCTAGTGTCTTTCTTCTTCTTCTTCTTCTTCTTCTGTTTTACTGTACCTTCAACGTTGTATAGCTTGTATCTACGTTGACACCTTCTCCGTTCTTCTGTACCTCCTGTTATCCCTCCCCTCCCCCATGGCCCCTGCTACCGGTATACCTGTGTCTCCCTCTCTTTGGACTTCCGTCGTATCTCCGTCTCGCGCGTCGGTATCCACGCTCGACCGGTGTCAAAATATTCCATTGGATTAGCTTCGCATCCCTGCAGCAGTCGGAACGAATTCTACGATTAAATTATGCGCCGAAACGTAAATTCGCCGGGGCTACCTAGTCGGGACTGGGCTTGTTCTCTTGATGCGTTTATATCGGTACGTGGGTACGGTCGCAGCATGACGACCAGGACGCCTCTGGCGGTCGACTGTGTAATTTAGGACTGACGGGATACACGCCGGTGAGGTCTTTTGACGTGCGTCAAGATTTTTCTTTTTTTTTTTTTATCGTGGCGGTAATTGTTTATGGGATTTCCTCAAGGACGCTGAGAAGCGTCCGATGCAACCTCAGATCGTTCGGACGACGATCGACTTTGACATCTGTTCACGACCAGGTCCTCGCGGATCTCCATCAGGGTCTAGAAACAGAAACGAGAGCCCCGTTGCTGCAGGTTACGCGAAATTCCCGACCGGTCGGTCCTCTCATGCGTCGGTACCCTCCCCCTCCGTCCCCCTCCTCGCCACTCCTTTCTTCTGCCTCCCTCGTCGTCCACCCTTCCTGTGCTTTTTTCTTCCCTTTTTTTTTTCTTTTCTTTTTATTTTTGTCGCGACACGCGACAATACTATCCCGTCGGTGGCGCGAGCGGGCCCTCGCCGGGGCGAGGAGTTGCCCCGGGCAACCCTCCGCGATCACTGAGAAACTTCTGTCCCGGGGAAAGCCGTGTGAACGTGGTGGGACGTGCTGGGTGGCGGGGGTGCGGGGTGGGGGAGTGAATAAGAGGTGGAGGAGGAGGAGGGTGGTTATGGAGGATAGGTCGGGATGGGGGAGGACCAGAGAGAATGAGGGTGAGTTTGCCAGGGTGGATGAGAACGGTAAAGAGAGAGGGGGGACCTAGGGGGAGGGAGGGGGGGGGGGGAGTCGTGCGCATCCAGTGCCAGGAGCTTCACGTCGGGGAAAAATTCAATCCGCCGTTTAAAGGGGATGACGTGCTCTCCGGGTTAGTTTTCACTGTACGACGTGGGGAGCTGCGAAATTGCCAAACTCTCGTTCCCACTTATACGCGTCATTCCCATCGGTAAGCGGCAGTCCCGTGCACGCGACTTCCCTTATCTCCGTATACACTTAATCATCCCGGAGCAGCGAACGACGAGGAAACGAATGGGCACGCGACGGGGTCGTCTTGGCCTACGTCGTCGCCGTCGCTCCTACTGCCCCGCTTTGGCCCAGGAGTCTCGCGACTCCGCGAGGGCGCGGAATTACCTAGGCGCATTCCGCCCCGGGACTTCCTCGTAGTCGGACGACGGCGCGAGGATAGGGCAACTTCAGGGAATCGTTAATGTCCACTAGGAGCTTAATTGGCGACACCGATAACGAGCCCCTCCCATCGTGACGTCGTTATTCTCTCGGTGCTGTTATCGCTTCGCGTCGTATCACCCTCACGCGTGCTGTCACTGGCTTCATGTCGGTTTTACCATTTTTCTTTTCTTTTTTCTTTCTTTTCAAGAAATATTCATTTATACCACACCCGAGATAACACATTAGGATTTTTCGAACGGCATTTAGCTGCGACAAAAGGCCTGCGCACTCTCACTCCCGCCTGACTCTCCCGTTCTCTATCTTATCGCTGCTAAATATGTGTGTGTGTGTGTGTATATATATATATATATTTGCAAGCCGCGAGGGTCCGGCTGGTTCTTATACTCTCTCTCTCTCTCTCGCTCCTTCCTCTTACCTTGTTTTTCTTCCTCTCTCCTGAACATAGCTACCTAGCATTTTCCTACCGAGCCCCGACCGACACGACGGACCTTTCTCGCGCCTCAAGGTTTTCCCGATAAGAAATCAACAACCGATGAGTCCTAATACATCGGCCGGATACGTTCGTTCGACTTAGAATTTCGATAGGTTAGGTTGGGCTGCGTTTCGCACATATAATGTCACGCAGTCTGGATATCTGCGCGACACAGGCTAACTACGCGAAATATTTACTACTACTTGCTATGTAATACAGGTTAGTCTCCAGGACGTTAAACTTCCCTCAGGAATTTATGGGGAGGACGTCTTTCTCCTCCCCTCCCCTCCTTTTCAACTCGGTTCCTCCTCACTCCGCTCCTTCGTCTCTTTCTCTCAACTCTCCCGTAAGTTAGTCACTCTTTTACGGTCGATCCGGTTTCTCCTGTTTTGCACGAGCTCCTCTCAGCCTCCACGGAGGATCCCTCGCTAGTCTGTATCCGCCTCCTGGTTCGAGCAGTGCGTAAACGTAAACGATAAAGAATCGATCGGTCTTGCACGTTATAGGGGATTCCCCCATGTAGACGTCATAGGGATCATCCTCTAGGGACCCTAGGAGTCGGTACCGGATTCTCTCACGTTCTCGCATTGGCACTGTCAGTCGCTATAGGCCGATTCACATCCTATCATTAGGTAATCGGGACGACGCAATCATGCGACCAGGTTGTCGGGCGTGACGACGACGAACGTACGTGGCGTCGCGGCGCTGAGGGATTCCCCTATCGTTCAGTGAATCTCCGACGTCGACGGGTGGCTGTTACCTTTTTTTTTTTCTTTTTCCAGAAACAAGCAATCGAGACGACGATTGCGCAACGATCCTAAACGAAACTCAATAGCATAAGCAGCTGCGACTTGCCTCGAAATCGTAAGACCGAGCTCTCAATGAGCGACTGTCGGTGTTTCTATGCTCTCGAGGTCGTCGACGCGTAATCGTCCTTAAATCGGCTACCCGGTTCGCGCATCCTTCGCCCTTATTCAGCACCGAGTCTCGGAAGGATTCTCGTAGAGAAGAGCGTGGAAATTTGCGAAAGCGAGAAAGTAGAAAGTCACTTGGACCGCGATATACGTATATAGATATAGGTGCCTTCCAATACGAATTCGCCCGTCGTCCCGGTCCTTGTTCTCCGTCCGTTCCTATTGGTCGATTGGCGACTGTGCTTATGTTCGACCGCCAATTATTTTCGTTGGTTACGTCATATCCGGTTGATCCTCCTCCGTGTATCCGCTGAACTTTTCGTCATTCGCGTTTTTAATGTCGTACGGATGGATCGCACAATGCTCTCTTGGAATATTGTTCCTTGATTGTCGTGACGTCGTAATTCTAAGATGTTTCATGCTCCGGTTCTACATATATATGTATAGGGAAATATTCTCGTTGCATAATGTCTTTCCGGTAACTTCTCGATGACTGGGTTAAACGTCGAGCTGGAATACTTTCACCAGTTTTTTTTCTTCTGCCTCTTTATTATTATTTTTTTTTCCCTTTCTTTCCTACAATTGCTTTCTTTATTTCGCGCGGCGACTGGCTCGGTTGTAAAATTGTGTCGGACGTTCTTTGGTTTTCGCATGGGCGCACAGCAATTTTGCACGAGGTACCAATAGCTGTGGGATGACGCTAACGCGTTATTAGATTTGCTAGTAAGATCTTAGGGGTAACGGGAGAGGGGGGGGGGGGGGCGGTTTTAGAAGGAAAAAAAAGAACGAAGTGACAAGAGACATGGAAGATGAGGATGAAGAAGAAGATGTCTGGGTCTAGTCTAGGTGAGAACGTGAGAGAAGGAAAAGGTTGCGCGAGGGTTAATAAAAACAAAGGGAAGAAAACGGGGGGGGGGGAGTCAGTATTTGAAATTTAGACCTGATCTCCCCCCCTCTGTTGTCT
This sequence comes from Calameuta idolon, assembly GCA_030142285.1. NCBI lineage: Eukaryota > Metazoa > Arthropoda > Insecta > Hymenoptera > Cephidae > Calameuta > Calameuta idolon. Next base: position 95,501 of record JARQSV010000180.1, on the reverse strand, counting down.
CTATGTTCATTCTCTCCTCTCCGAACTTTCGTCACTCTGTATCTTCGTCTTTCTCTTTACCTTCCAGCAGAACTTGTCACCCCCCCCCCTCCCCCTCTCGCCCCCCTTCGGACAAGTCTCAACCCTCTTACCTCGGTCCGACACGCATCCACTTGTGAGTCCATTGGCGCCAAACAAGCGCTCCCTTAATTCAACGCCTTTTTTGTTGGCCTCAAGACAATGCTTTGGCTGATATTAATTATATATTTTTGTAAAAAGAAAATTTTAAAAAATACATATATTCTTTCGCAATCATTTATGTATATACACATATCTGTCGTGCAGTTGAAATGACATCTGCTCTTCCTATACTTGCGTCACCTTCGTCTTCCCCAGGGCGAAACGCAGCACGTTCATTTCTACGCGTTTTAGGATCCAGTCGAATCAGACTGCCCGTGTAGAAGTAGAAGAGCGTGGCGCACGTCTCACGTGAGGATGGACGCCCGAGCGGAGAAGAGAGTCTGCGCATCTGGATGCCCCGTGGCCGTAGGCAAAATATGTTCCGAAGTAGAAGAAAAAGAGAGAGAGAGAGCATAAGAGAGAGAGAGAGAGAGAGTAAGAAAAAAGATATTTTGCCGAAACGTGGGGCGAAGTATGACGGTACACGGGCGAGAGTGAGTTGGTGGCGAAGGAAGAGACAAGGTAGAGAGAGAGAGAGAGAGAGAGGGGCAAGACTCTCGAGTCAGGGGAGAGAGAGACGTCGGAGAGACACACGCGGCAAACAATGGCAGCGCGTGCACGGACTCTCCACTTTTCTCTCTCTCTCTCTCTCTCCTATATCCTCTTTCCTTCTCCTTCTCTCTCCCGCTTGCTCCTCCGCAACGTTCTTCTCTCTCGGAACCTGCCTCTCTTACTTCTCGCTCTTTACTCTTCCCCTACCTCTCTCTCTCTCTCTCTCTCTTTCTCTCGCAGGAGAGAAACACCGTGCCACGGAGTGAGAACCGGGACTGTGCGACTGAGGTAGGGTGGAACAGGTTCCTGGCATTGGTGGGCGGGGGGAGGGAGGGGGGGGGGCGTTCGAGCCGTCGAGGCTCAGGGTGGGGGCGAACTGGAATCCTGAGTAGCAACGGCGTAGCCGCGAACGAACCTGGGTTCAACCTTAAAGCGATAGATCACTACTCGCGAATATATTATATATCTATGTAGATATGTACCCATCTACCTATATACACCTTGGATACATATACACATATAAAACACCTATATATATATATATATATAGCCTAGGAACCAGAAGGGTATTCCTGACGAGCGCGAAACTTTGCTTCCACGCTTTAACCTCCTCCTCCTCCTCCTCCTCCCCCCTACATCCCTTCAGTCCTCTTAGCCGCTATCTTCCTCGGTAGTTCCTGTACTCGGTGCGAGCGACTTACATACCGATTAGTCCCAACGTCATAGGACCCAACGATATGCCGTGACGCTGCCTATGCTTATCGGCTCTCTAATGTCCATTGGGTATATCTCATATGTATTAAAATCCATATTGCTACGGTTACTGTCCGTTAATTATTTAAGGACCTTTCCCTCTATTGTATATCTATATATCACGCTTATACGTTCTACCGGCAGTGCCGGAGCTTATCCATTGATGGAAGTTCCTCTGGGACTTTGGGTCAGGATATAATCTTATTGGGTATCGTTTGTATCGTTGCCCCGTGGCTCCACAGGAAGAGGTAGTACCACATTGGGTATCGCGTTGGGACCCGTCTTAAGTCCCGGACCTTTCGGCGCTGACCAATCATGACGTCACTTGCGGCTTGACGAAGACAGCAGGGATGACGGCGCCCACGTGTATATCTATACGCGTATGTATATATAGTAGCGAAAATGAAAAGTGAAAAACTCTTTTTCTGGAAAAAGGTTCCTCGAGCGGGCCTGTCGTTGTTTAGGATCGATCGGTTTCCGCAGCCTTGTTCCTTCTCGCGGAATCTCCCTCGACCCCCCCCCCCCCCTCCCCAGTCGCTCTCTCTCTCTCACCCCCTCGTCGTGGATCGCTCGTGTCTTCGTCGTCCTTGCCGGGAATTTTCCGAGCCCTTCGTGCCCTACGTGGGGATCTGGTATATCGTGTATTTAAGGAACGTGGTAAGGAAATATTTTCTGCGGGCAGCTGAGGAGGAGCGGTTTCAGGTATCCCGATACTCCACTGCGAATACCTGACGTTTACTGCCACGTGGCTATACTTGCGGAGTGAATGATTTCCTTGATGACGTATTTTTTTTTTTTATTATAATTTCAAGCTCGATACTACTGAAACTTCAATGTAGATGGAGTTGCGAATTTTGACCTGGGTCAATAATTCGAAGCGACCTTACGCGTGAGCTGTGTTCGCGTAGGGATTTCAGAAAGTGACCCGTTCTAGATGTAAACTCCGGTTATGTAAGATCGTATGGACGTGGCACAGCCTTCGTGTCCTGGGGGACCGTTTTCGAGAGACTCCGATAACTTATCTTATGGATTCAGTAAGAGGAAGGTCCAGGGGCGTTACGCGCGGGTACCTTTTCGAGGTTGCTTAGGGAAAGAAATTTAAAAAAAAAATTTTTTTTTCAATTTTTTTTTTCACCTCCAATATTTGAGGAACGATCTTTGCACAGACGGTACTTACGTTCGACGGACCAACGTGACCCTGACGTAGGAGCGACGTTACGAAATATTTGCAGCAGCCAGTGTCACGTGTACACTGGTAAGCGTCAGGGGTAGTTTTCCCGTAATTCCAGATAGCCCGCGAGCTCATTGTCTTAAGACATCCCCCCGGTACACGGCCCGTGTGTATCTCAATGTATTTAATCTCTACGTCGCTATATGGTGTTGGTTATTCATGGTGGTTGGGCGATGGGGTCTGGCAGCAGGGGTATGGTGTTCCACAACGAAGGGTGGGGTGTGGGTCGGGGGCGAGATATTGATCAAAACCTACCCTGGCACCAACCCCCTGCCCCCCCCCCCCTGCTTCCCCCCAGTAGACCACCCCGAGCTCACCCTCGCACCACCCTCCTCCGTCCCCCTACTAACCGTATATACGTACACCAACCCCCCCCGTCACCCCCTCGCAGGTCCGGGACTGCGAGCGCAGACAGTGGTTCTCAGCCTCAATCCTTTTATTCAACCGGTAATATAATCAGGGGACTCTCGTAGGGCCCCGGGTCCCAACCCTAAATGCCCAAGCCAATGACAGTCAACGGTGCCGGATATCGGTGGCGCATTTCCAAAATCTCATCCAGCGAGCACAGTCAGTACGGCTCGTAAGACCTTGACGACTCTTAATGATTTCGTCATACACCTCGTGTCATCCCCAAAGTTACGGCTGTATCGTTTGTTTACGATATTTCGTACCTCCCCTCTTCTCCCCTCACCGCCCCTCTGGTCCGTCTTTACTTCCCCTACGACCCCTCGGCACCAATCTTATCAGCCTCCGATATGCCCGTCTCACGTAGATGCACCAACGACGCGCGGATTAACGTTGAAATTTTCCGTGTCACGTGACGCCGGCATGGTATTTCCAAAAAGGAAACGTCAAACGGCCTCGAATGCGCATGCGCCTGAATCTCTACGCGTACACGCCGTACCGGGACTCGACGCGACTATTCGCGATAACTTCATTGCGTTACGCACAGCGTGCTCCGTGCACTCTGCGTGCACCTCTATATACATACATATCTATGCTATATATATGTATATTCACGTATGAGGTTAATACGTTCGACTACGTTGCACGCAAACTAATATCACGCCCACCCACTCCCACGTCACATGGAGCATCCATCGTCACTGTACACTTTGACCCTTCATTATTTAGCCGAGAAAAGACGAACGCTTATGTATACTCGAGTTGGAAAATTTGCTTTCACGTATGTAAATCGCGGATACGGATTACGAGTATGTGACGTGGTGTGTATGTCAGGTGTTTATACGTCACGCGTACCTATTCCGTATATCGGGCACGTGTCTTTGACGTTATTCGATTTTCTCATGATTACAGGACTAATTTTTATTATTATTGGAAACTTATGTGGGTCGAAAATAAATACGTTATGTCGGCATTCGCGTATGCGATACCCGCCGAGTCTTTGCGTCCTATTTTGTTCGATGTATTGCATATGGGTGTGTTGCCCATATTGTTCAATATGCCTGTGCTGGTAGGCTATTAGTGCGGTGCGCTTAATTGATTCTGTTTATCGCTTAAATGCGATATGCGTGTGTGTATATACATATGGTTATGTGCATACGTAGTATATAGTGTATCGATTATGTAATTTTCATATGTATAGTGATAATACATCCACGCATAAGATATGTTGTGCCCGAGTCTTCAGAGGTCTGTGTATAATTTATTAGAATGTTTTTTTTATATTTTGCTCATTTTATTATTATGATTCTTTTTTTTTTTTCGATTCGAGATAACCGCGTCGATTGTACGTACGTCTTATCTGTTGTGCGCGGGCAGGGATCTAGTTATCAAATTTTTAAAATTCACTCGCTCCAGACTTTGAATCTTACGTAAGGCTGATAAGGGGACATTGAGCGCGCAGTATTTTATGAGGAGGTATGAGTGGCCACGTGAACTCATACTTTGCACATGTGCTCAGGTATATATGTATGTGTATATATATATATATATATATTCCGATGCCTGTACCACAGTCGTACAGCGTTATGAAATATGTATATACTAGTATCACGGGGAACATAAAAAAATGATCCAAAAACGAGAGAAACATATTTCAAAGCGCGATACCGATATCTTTTCACTCACCCTACAGTGTTGCCGTATTAACGTAAATTTTTATCTGGACCAACAAAACTTAAGTCTAGAGTCTGCATCTTGCGATCTGCCAACCATGATTTTCATCTTGACATCTCAAAAATCATGTTTCGCGCATCGACGCGTATCATTCCTTGAACTCTGTTACAAAATCAATTTCGATCCGAATCTGTCCGGAAAATGTGATTTTATAGATTAATTTTTGAAAAATCATTTTGAAAATAGTCCGTCATAAAAAATGACCCGTGCTCAGTGGCTACTTCGCATGGAGCTGCATCGAAAAAATTAATTCACGAACCGTCCTCTTTCTCGATTGGCTGACGATGATCGGTCCGTCTTCACCTATGACGACATTTTTTATCCACGTGAATTTGAAGTCCGACGTGCTGCAGAGGTAAAACGAGATAAAACGACGGAGATACGATCGCGAGGTAAAATGAACTAGCCTAATTTATTTCGCAAGCGACATTAATTTGAACGGCAATTACGGTTTTACGAGATCTTAAATGCGAGCACCGTCACCGCGTCATTTTTAATTTACTTCATCTTAAGGGTGGGTCCCCTCGACCAACCCCCACGTACACCCTCAAATTGGCACTTGCCCTTAAGAGCCCCCCCCCTCGTGCTTGGATAAACTTGGTCGATCTACCTGTTATGCAATTTCTGTCTTTTGAAATCTCCTCCCCCCCCCCCCGGACCCTT
>JARQSV010000180.1:69031-89651 GCA_030142285.1 Calameuta idolon | reverse complement strand
CGTGCAGTCATTCTCTGGCATGCCCCCCCCCCCCCCCTCCCCTTAGAACACCAAAAGCCACAGTACGCGCTGTACACGCTGCTAAGGACTAGGCACAGCCTACAGATAGCTAATGTCACGGAGTACAGTTACTTGTGTTATTAAGGGCTGTTAACGACGGTGGTAGTTAACACACGTGAGACGCATACAATGTATAGATATATCGTTACAGGAAGTAGATCGATATAGGGGGTGGAAACTTAGCAGCCAACCCCTTACGTGGATGCGTGTCGCGCGAGACCGTGCAATCGTGGCCACAACAAAACCACCCCTTGTAGCTGCTAATAGTCCGCCGGGATACCGGCGGCGTATCGAACTTAGGATTTTAATTCTTTTTTTTTTTTTTTTTAATACCCAAAAACAAAATTCAACCCGGCTCAATTTTCTTCCTGTCGGGTAGAAAGGATTTATTTCGACCGTGTCTCTTGTCTTCGTCCACTAAAACTTCCTCGGCGCACCCCCCCCCCCCCCCCCCTCTTCCCAGCGCACGTCGCCGTTGCAGCAGCCACATAGCGAGCGTGTAGCCAGATTCCCGGTACAGCTGCACTAGCGCCGCCACGTGACTCTTTCCCGAAGCTTCGACGCAGCGCCGCCAGTGATTTGTAGTCGTTCGCTTCGGCACTAAGTGCTCGGTCGTTCGCGCGTAATGAAAGCCCACCCTGTTCCCTCCACTCCCGTGAAGTTTCATACGTAGGTAGTACCACTACCTGCATCCATCCCCTAGTCCCTCCTCCTCGGTCAACCCTCGGCGCCCTTTGACGCTCGAAGAAGTGCCCGCGCGGCATATAAATTCATACGCGTCAGCCCTTTTGCCGTCTCTTACAACGTGTTTCACCTTCGTTCCCGCTAATTCTACGGTCCCTTTTCCCCCTTTTACCTTTCGAGTCCCCTCCGCCATTTTTTAAACGAAGCGACGCATCTCCCGTTCACTCTGTCTGCCTCGTTGCTCAATCAGTATCCGTATATGTGTCTCGCATATCGAACAGGTGTCTTCACCCTGGTTCAGCAATGATACCGGGTCTCGTTAATGTAAATCCGTGACGCCACTTAACAGGCCAAGACGTGCTCTGATCCCACATAGTCGGTTATGCTGTCCGATCGGAGATGCTAATAAATCTATCCGCCAAGTGCCGTGAAATTCTTCTTAGGCCTCGTGCCAAGCATCCTGCTTCGTACTGCTCGCTACGCTCCTATACCATATTCATCCTCCGTATGCGGGGACTCCTGGACGACTTCCTGCGCGTCATCGAGCCGGATTATGATATATCGATTTTTTTTTACCAATGTTTACCTTCGAATGATTTACATAAAAAAGTCATACGGATGTATTCGTTACGTCACGTAACACTACCGTTATCACGATTCTGGCTCGTATCTCCGTATATCGTCGTGCCATAACTCACGCATGACGTCATCTTAGACAGGGATGCTTGCAAAGGACTTCTTTGCGCGGGTCATCGATCCGATCACGAAAAAAAAACGTTCGTTTCCACTTTTCGATGGACCACTCAGCCCCCCCCCCCCCCCCTCCCGACCTTTACGAGTCGTCATTTTTCGCGACGCTCGCACCGTCTATTCTCAAACCGGCTTTCGGCACCACGTGTACCTCTCTTACCGTCAATCGATTTTGTACGGATTTTGGAAATACTCGAAATACGTCCACAGTCTACACGTATCTGCATATATATGTGTATCTTTATTCTATGTTTTTCCTAAACCTAATTGCGCCTGAGGTCAGAGTTGAAAGTATCCATGGGTAATGTTTAAGTACTCTGTGATAACGGTATCTTGATAAGCGTGATAGGGTTTTAATGACCGGGCAATTAATTAGCAGATTTTTTAACACCCTTGCTCGACGCGGAGCTATTAGGAGTCTAATGCAACCGCATTACAGAGCGCCAACTACCTTCTGCCTATGTGTATGCTGGTTGCTGGAATCGCCTATTGCGCTCTCTCTTGCTCTCCTTCGGTATCGCGAGCTCTGACTCCGTTTAACCATAGACGTCGGGTTCCTCCCCCTGGCTTCGTCCCTCCTATCAGGCCTCTCGAGGACGGTGCATTATCTCGTTAAGAAATTAACAGCGAATTAACACCGTTTTAGAAGTTGATACGCTCGTATATAATTAGATGGCTTGTAAAGATTACGAGGTGTTAAGTTAATTCGTGGATAAGTTCCCGATGTGGGAGACACGCGGCGGCACCCTAAACCCGGGTAACACGACGTGTTCGCCATCCGGCCGAAGCCCCGACGCGCTTACACGGTCCCGTACGGTTCAATCGATTCCAGACACGCTTTGTCGGTGTTCGTTAATGCACGATTGATTGATTATCTCATTAAAGTCATTAATCGGACCGCACGCCACGAGCAGCTCCGCTCTGACGTTGGCTACCGCACCGGCGGCGACGAATCTTGCATCGATCACGGCACCTGAGTCGAATAGGAACGAGGGACGGGAATCGCGTCCCAGTTTCTTTGGCTGATGACACGGATATCGTCAATGATTTTTTTGTCAAAATATTTTTTTGTATTAATTATTGTTTTTTTTTAATACGTCGTTCACGCCTGATGACTTCAGTATGTAAATCTGGGGTACTTTGACCTGATTGAAGTTCCACCCAGGACGGTCTTGACCCGTCGGGTTCTCGAAGATCGTGTCTCTGGAACATAACCTCAAATTCTCTAGCAGGTTTACTAGGTACGTGGGTACCGGTAGCGCATGGCGTTTCAGAGAGAAGTGGCCATTGGTTAGGTTGGGTAGTGAGTGAAGGAGGTCCGAGGTCGGTTGACCACTGAGGATATCGGGGCGGGGGGGGGGGCTCTGGGGAGGTGTACGGGGTAGGTACGTAGTTGTTTGTTCAACGGCGGTGCACCGCGAGGATGGAGGACACGTCAGCGCTGACGGACTAATTGCGAGAGGAGCCAATGGACCACCAGGGGTAACCACGTTGAGACATGGGACGGGGGGAGGGGGGGGGCCAAATGACGCGGAGTGAGAAATTGAGTAGACCAATAATGTCCAGAAGATATTCGGGAGCTCTTAAAGGACACGCGGCGATGTCGACACTACGTCCTGGTACAAGATTACTTTATCAGTTCGACAGGACAGTCTACTTAAAAAGTCCTGCTTATTTCTCGTCGTGCCGCGCCATTCGGGCAAAACGAGTACTCTCTTCGTTATCGACCTTATACCTTTTTTTTTTTTTGAATCATCGGTCTCCTTACGTATCCTCTTATCCGTCTCTTTAGCATTGAACAAATCGACCTCGGTTCCCGTGGACCCACCTCCCGTCTCCTCCACTGCTTCCGACTCATCCTCCACTTCGCTCTACACCTCCCCGGGATCGCATTGTCGTACGGTCTATGGGTTCGGGGGGGAGGGATTCTGCTCGGTGGGTACTATTCTTGAGGAGGTGGTCGGTGGGGGAAGGTGGAGGTGAGGGGGTGGTAGCACTGTATGGATATATGCGTAGTCGAGATGCAGGTTGCAGAGTGAGTTCTCAGCCTCCTCAACGTGACCGAGAGGAGAGAAGCCTGTCTCTGGTATTTTCTCTCTCTCTCTTTCTCTTTCTCTTTGTCTCTCTCGCTCTTACTGGCTCAGTCACTCCTGAGTATTCTAGGAGTCGCTCGAGACTCGTTCCTCTCCTTCTCTCTCACTCTTATTCTCCTTGTGGTTCCCTTCGAACTCAGGTAAAGGTGCGTGCACACTCGAGACAGAGATACTCTCGCCGTGGCCGTACTGAAAGTAGGGAGCAAGTCCGAACCGAAGAGAACGAAGTCGAGGTTAGGTTGGAGCTGTTGTCGGCGGTGGTGGGGGGAGAGAGGTGGCGGCGGTGAAGAAGAAGAAGAAGAAGACGAAGAAACGTAGGTACGAACGGTGAGTAAATGCTCTCTCGGGAGGTCAACGTACAGGCGCACGGCGTGACCGAAATCACACACACGCTCGTTGCAACCCGCTCGACTGTGACTTTCATCCTCTGTATGTACCTGGCTACGTATATTTGGACTCTAATTGCCTCTGCCCTATACCGGCGCTATCAACCTCCGACGTCCTCGACGTCCTCGGTAAATCATCACGGCGATTCGAAATTGAACCTAGCGCCTCGTCTTTTAGGTATCAGACCTGAGCGAGCCTGGAGAAATGCGCTAGGGGGGCCCCCCTGATGAAGACTAGGGTCATGCTCAGGTTCACTGGTACTTGTACTGGGTACTTGTATGGCAGATTGTACCATTGATTTCACTGAGCTTGTACAGTTTTATTCGGAAGGTAGATAAGGGCTCAGGTTATGGGACCCCCTTCGTACCCCTTGGTAATCATCGCACTAACCCCCTGAACCGGGTTCAGGGGTCTCGCAGATGCCCTGTAGCAGTCCTAGACAGGGTGATGATACCTTGAAATTAGGCTGATTTTTAAGGGTGACGTGTGTCCCGTGTCTCGTGCCCAGAAGTCGAGTGCACCCTCGCTCCTGTTATTCGTCCACAGGGTATAACTAGGTAATGCCGGCAGCCCACTTGAGGTGGGTCTATTACCGTCTTCGGACAATGCCGTTGGCTTCTTTGAATCAGGTTGAGTTGGGAATATACCTGAAAGCGTCACGGCCAGGGGGGGGGTGGAGGGACGGGGGTTGCTGGAAGGAGCACGGTGCAGGGTGCACAGCATCGTTCGTAGCTGTTGCCGCTATAGCTACGGCGGGGGAGGGCAGGGCCGGTTCCTCGTGGGGCAGGGACGGGGTGGTGGCGCGGGGCCCCCGGGTGTCGCAGAGGCCAGATTAATGGTCCCAGGGAATTCTTGGTAGTCTACTCGGGCCGAACCGGCCGCGGCAAATCCGTCGCCCCAAAGCCAGAAGGTCGTACGTGACGCGCAGAGGGAGTAGCAGGACGCCACCACGTTGTATGTCGCGAGGGAAAATTTTTATTCCTGTCCGCACCCCCCCCCCCCTCCCCTCCAATCCCCACTTACCACGTATTTACTTCGAATTAATAAAATTATGCCCGGGCCCCGTTCGGTCCCTAAGTAAAGCGCTTGAATATATATATGTATATAAAGTCCATTTGTTTTCTAATATTTTTTTTTCTACCACTATTCGCACCCTTATTTCACTGTAACCCTTATACCCTACTTAGTACCGTAACGTTGTGACAGGGCTCTTGAGGTGATTCACCCTGATTGAACGGAACCGCCTACCTACCCCTTCCGACCCCCCGCCGCCCCCCTGCTACGTCACCGAAGAACATTTTTCGACAATGGCAATACAAATTCTTCTTTTTGAAATTTCCTGATGTTGCAGGATCAACCTACGGACTACTGACTCTATGATTCTGAACTATGGGATACTCCTGGTCTCTAGGTCTACCTGCCCGGAGTTCTTTCCGCAGCAAGTACCTCGGGTACCTGAGTTCCTACCCTACGCCAAGTCTTAGGTCGCGGTTAGAGCCCTCGTTATTACCATTGTACCGTTTCGGGACTTGGTCCATGTCGTTTTTACGAGTCACGGGGTTTCACCCTGTCCTGTAAAAATGATTCTGGGAAATCCCCCGTTTTACATTGTATCCGGAGGCACTTGTGCCTTGGTGAAAAAAAAAAATTTTTTTTCAATCCAAAAATTATATTACGATCAATTCGTTAACGGTACCGCGTGCCTTGATCGATCAATCGAGTCCAGTCGACTGCACGTAACTGATTGCTTGGTGAACTTTGACAAGTGCGACTCCTTGACCTTCGACGCGCGCAACCCTCTTAAACGCTATTAGGTAAGGACCTCAAGGCATGAATGGACACTGTAAATTGACGTTAATAACCTTTAAAAATATCGCTCATACGACGATCCAATATTGACAATTGACTTTGGTGCGCGCGATCGTCCGGTACTGAAAATCAGCCAATCACTGGTCAGCTTGATAAGGGCAGTTCTGAAATTCAGTTACAGCATCAGTAATCAATAATTTGGGCATTTTTTTTTTTTTTCAAAATTAATCACCGTTGCAGTCTGTATTCGTTTTCCAATCAAATGCACGGTATGGTTCTTAGAGATCGTTTTTTTGGGTTATTTTGAAAAAAATATTTTTCAAGATTAATTTTTTTATGTAAAAAAAATTATCTTCGACATTTTTATCTCGCGTTTCGCGTTTCCGTGTTAACAAGGCGAGAGATACTGGAACGACGTTTATGTCAAAAGGAACGCACGAACGCACGAGTTTCTTAGCGGCTTCCACACGCTATATAACGCATGAAACTTTCGCCGTACTACTTGCGCGCTCGTAGAAAAGAAACTAAAATAGTTGCCAAGCCGAACAGACGTTGGGACAGAAATAGTTTTCGAACTGTATGGAGAGGAAGTTTTTTTTTTTTTTTTTTTTCGTTAAGAAAGATCTCTCTCTCTCTCTCTCTCTCGGCAGTACCGCGAGTCGTACAAGCCTACTGTTGTCGATGTTGTTGCTATTGCTGTTGCTCATTGAATCTCATGGGACTGATTTTTCTCCTATCCTAAAGGCCAAGTTTCGACGCTTCTCTATCGCGTTTAAGTAAAATATCTCCTACCGGTACGTACGATACCAATGTACGCCGGGTACAACTGCAATCAAATATTCCGAACCACCTATCAAGATTTCCGACCCATGGTCGATATACATAAGTCATTGCGAAATTACGTGTCTCAATAAAGCACATGAACTTGAGGATCATCACCAATAAATCAATCGATATCGATCACCGACAATTATCGTGATTGATTTAATTAATTTTATCATCTTTAATAAATTGGTCCGATCTCAATAATGCTTTTCCATAAATACCAAGTGCCAGGTATACTCGAAATAATTTTCTTCGTCGACACTAATTTGACCCCAGCACAAGTTCCGGTAAGGTAGCAGCAGTCGTGGAAAGGACTCGAAAGAATCGATCTCGACTAGGAAAATCCTAACACTGAGTTCGAACGCGAGAGAAAGAGAGAGAAACGAAAGTAGAGACTTCAGCGGCAAACATAAAGATACCAAACTCTATATACCATATTCCACATGTATTCCTATCCCATATACATACATATAAAGTATATAAGAGTAAAACTCGAGTATGTGAATTTCCGTGATACGAAAGAGAAATAACGTACAAGGATGGGAAGGAAGACCAGGAGGACATCAGCCCGAAATAGGTTAGCGTTTCACCCTTACAAACCAAGCCGAAGGGGTTAGGTACCGGCGAGCATCAGCAGAAGTGCGTGGACGCCGGGCGTCGTGTGCTCACGTGGCCCCCCACCCCGTAGCGTCAAGGCGTCGTGTGTGAGCCCCCACCCTTACACCGGGTACAGTCACCCCCCCTCTCTCCATCCCTCTTCCCCCCGTCGCCTCCTCGCTCTTCAATCCAGCCTAACCTGACCTCTCTCGCTCGCCCTCCCCACCACCGGCACCGTCTCCCCCCTTTCACTCCGCTCTCAGGATCCCTCGGCCACTGATTCTCAGCCTGCTTGCCTCTATAGCTACGACTCTTTCCCCTCCTCTCTCTCCCTCTTCGTCCCCCCCACCTTCCCCTCGTCGATTCTCGAATCCCCTCCGTACCCCCCCGCGCCCCTCTCCCGGCCGCTCCGTTGTACCCCGTACCCTTTTATACTTCTCCCACCACCCTGGGAGACGACCGGCGTCCTCGAGACGACAGCAGCGCCGCCACGCCCGCCGCTCCGCAGTAATGCGACCGCTTTCGAAGAGTGTAGTCGCTAGAACGATTTCGTCACGGGCCAGTCGTACATTCCCGCCCGCGAATCGCACTCACGATTGATAGCGATAAAACCTTGTGGCAAAGTGAATTTATCGTGTGTCATTAATCGGGCGGAAGAGACAGGGTACGTATATGTATTTATCGCGTAAAACAAAAGATCCTTGATACAGTGCTTAACGTGTGTATAAATATATGTATATTTATATATATATATGAGTGGTTTGAATTTTCGGGAGTGAGAGTATATATATATATATATATATGCGGTATATGTATATATCTGGTAACGGTGCAATGAGCATTGAAAGATGCGCGATTGTCGGTGGTACCGCGAGACGCCAGGCGTCCCAACGTCAGCAGGGAGAATACCGAGCGGCGATTGATATCTGAGATTTATAATGCTCTCGTCTAAAGAAACACACGGTGCGTATCGGTTATAAACGATGGGCGGGAGACGACAGGATCGCGACGAGGCACGTCGCGACGCCGACGTGACAGCCACGTGCCGAGTCTCCTTTGCCGGTGTACTGTGAGCAACCTTAAACGCGATTAAAACGTCTACGTTGTCTTTATACGGTTAAAGCTCAGTGCAATAATAACACGATATACATACGGGAGTTAGGTACACTTCTCCTTTCTCTTTGTCTGTCTTTTCCTTCTGTCTCTTTTTCTCCCTTGTCGTGTATACATATATATATATTTCAATCCTCCCCATTAAACACTTCCTGCACCCGATGTTATCCCTCTTTTCCCGCGTCTTCGTCTCGACTCTGACGAAACTTTCTGTCACCCTGGGAATTACCTGGAAATCTCAGCGCGCCTTCCGACTTGTACGCGCTTGACTGTTCAAGGTCGCGACAAGCCGGTTAACCATTTTCAAAGGTAGCGACGAGCGACGATCCTCGGACACGAAGCTACCTTTACTCGTGCGAGTCGCGTTGACGAATAAACTGGATGAGGATAAGCCGCCGCCGCGTCTCGTGGTTCGACAGTGCCGTACGTATCCCGAGGATGTGCCCCCGGTTTGCACGTCAGGAAAGAAAAAAATAATTTATCGGTTTTCGATTGGTGACACACGAAGTAGTGTTGTTTAAATGGTGCGCGCGACATACCGCAGGGCTTATCAGTGCGGTCGCCGATGTGCGGACGTGTAACAGGAGTTGAAGGGAAGGGGTTACTTTTATTATCATCGTGTTTGGAACAGGTGGCTGGTTGGGGCCCGATTGACAAGGCCCTGCTTGAGTGTAATATTAGGCTGTGTTCTAAACTAACCTAATCTTTTCGGCTATACTGCAAAATCGACCCTCTCGCGCGGTGACCCCCCTAGTGTACCCTGGTATCTCGGGGTACGTCAAGGGCACGTTATTATCGTACCAACGCCTCGGGATCAGGGTGACAGTGGTGAAGGTTAAGCCTGGAGTACTTTTGGATGCTACGCTCGTGGGGGGGGTGTTTTTAAGAGTGCAGTGAACCACGACGTGGAGTACTAGGGGATGTATGTACGTGAGAAAGCATCGCGGAGTGCAGTGTACCCTGTGTACTGGGAATATCTAACCCTAAGGTGCGATACAGTGAAATCAAGTTGCTGCTAGGGAAATTCACGAGATTCTTTATCGGGATACACTCTCTGGGTGATTTTTGTTTGAATTTTAATTTTCGATTGTCCCTTTACGGATTCTTGGAATTCGACTTTTGGAACCGTAACCCACGTCTGAGATATATGTTTATTTATCGTTTCGATAGCTGTTATACTCGTCAGTGTACCGTCTGGTTTTGGTAAGCGCATTTGTGCGGTTTTAATTGCGCAAGGTGTAGTGAAGTGACACGCCGAGTGTCTTCGTAAAGTGTTTTTTAAGCTATTCGACAGTGGACGGGAATAAAAGGTACCTTAACTACAAGTGAGCAGGAGAGGCCTCTACCGTCAGAGGAACGTCCAGCAAGGAAGCCGAGCCGCGAATGCGGTTTCGCTGAGCGGAAGGTGCCCAAGGAGGAGGCGGCAGTGGTTCTCGTGGAGGCACAGGAAGGAAGGTGGAAGGGTCTTCCGCGTGGGTTAACAGGGAGAGACCGGAAGCTGCCTCGTATCCTGAGAATAGATACCTGGAAGCTATTGGACGTATTGAAGTGGCTAAGAAGAGTGGGAGGGAGGCGCGATTGTGAGGTGTAAGAAATAGTGGCACGAGGGGGAATACAGAGAGTGAGAGGGTGGAAGAGAAGTGGAAGCAAAAAATAGAGCGAGGAAGTGGAGGAGGTTGAAGTGCCTGGAGAGCCTGGAGGCCATTGAGGTCGAAGGTGATTCAAGGAAGTAAAGAGTATCAAAGACAGTCGGCGGTTCGAAGAGACAGGAAGCGTCGTGGAGGGGGGAGTGATGCCGGTAAGGGTGGCACAGCGCCCCCCAAGTGGAATACTCCACTCCGGTGTATCCGTGAGCTCTGGTGGGCCCAACAGCGCCGCCCCTGGGTCCTCGGGCCGTTGCCTCGGGGGCCCAACCTCGCCCCCATTGCCGCCTCTGAGCCTCGGCACGAGCGCAACCACGGCCAGCGCCCCCACTCCCTTACAGGCGATGGCCTCGGCGGCTGCCTCCCTCACTCAACTTAACAACATGGCGAACGGGCCCTTGCCGCCTCTTGGGAGTGGGCCCACTGGGCCCTCGCTACCGCCACCACAGCCGGCCACTACGCCGACGCACTCGCACGGTGGCCCACCGACACCCCATGGGGTAACTGGACCTCACCTGAATGGGGCATCACCAAGTCCCCATCCGCTACCACCTCACGGGCTCATGAGCGGCTCGCCTCATCCCCATCCTCACATGGGAGGTGGTGGCCCATCGCCACATCCGCATCACCCGGGGCCCCATATGGTTAGCTCGCCGCATCATCCTGGACCCCACATGGGTCCTGGAGGTATGATGGGACCCGGCGGTATGCAACCACAAGGTGGACCAGGTATGTGCGGACCTGGACCAGGCCCAATGGGCCCTCACCCACATCCTCAAGGACCCGGTGTCCCAGGACAACCTCATATGCACAACGATCCATTCTACTGTTCGCCATTTGGATCACCCTACTACAGGTAAACACCCTCTACGATGGATTTTACTGTACTCCCTCGACAATTTTATCCCCCCTCGATGATACTATGCTTTATTACGGCGAACCCTCAATACGAACTTTTTATATCCACTATGAGCTCAAATTCACCCGAGCGACTGATAAAAAAAATGAAACTCTTCCCTTGAAATAGTATAGGTACCTACCTAGGCTGAATGTAGGATCGTAAATGTTTTTATGTGAATAAGCATGTACCAATAGGACCCCATCAGCCGCAGTCACGCGAGCGAACACCGATTTCCCCTTCCTTCGCCACAGAACGGTCGAAGGGCCCCGTTCAGGCCCCCTTCGCCACTTGAGAGAAATCACTCCTCACCCACTTTCCAAAGAACTCAATCGCGTTGAAAGATTCAAGCACTTTTCGAAATACCGATAACGGACCCAAAGTACCTCACGTCGTCCAATCTGTACTTTTGGGCCCTATCCCCACTCCTCACGCTCTCACCAGACCTCCCATAGCGACATCACTCGGTTTCCTACGCCGAATCTTAAACCTCGTGTTACTTCAAACACTGTTGAAAATTTTTCATCACTTTTATTTCAAACTGCTCCAACTCCTCGAACCGATCATCCTACCGACTTCCCACCTCCTTTCACATCCTCCCGGACGCAATAACAGTACATACCAGGAATCCGTTATCGCGCCGTCTTATGTCCGCTAGGAATAGCACGTGCGCATGCGCAAACTCCCGCGCGTTCACTTACGCTCAAACTTAAACCCATTGCCAAGGCATAAGGATGGCACAACGGGGCCTCGCAAACCAATTCGCAGCTCCACGTCCTTGCAAACTTCAGAGTTCATCCATTTGCCGAACTTCGTGATCACCGTCCTGGGTCACCGGGACCGACTCTTGGAAAGCTCCTTAGGAATCTTGCCGATTGAACTTTGTTTCGCGGCACACAGGAATAACATTCCTCATGCACAGCTATACCTATAGGCTGGTGATTAGTCCTCATCACTGGAATAGCTAATTGCGAGAGGTCGCTCCCTGTCAGGTGCGCCTTTAGGTTCTGCACGGCAGTAGTAGTCGCAGTTCAGGTGGCCTGCAGGTGGGAGTCACCCTGACGCAGGTGCAGGTGCTCATCCTCGAGTACACAACGACTTCCTCCTGTTTGTATATATATACATCTATACAGGATCCTCAAGAGAGCAGGGGAGGATAGTGAACCCAGATGGATGACAACCGGAACAAAATCGTTTACCTGCTTCTCGATTGTTCATCCATTTTTTGGGTCCTTTTTTTTTTAAAATAATTTTTTCTCGTGGTAGAGTCAGGAAGTACGAGGAGAGGCTGTTGCAAAAATAAAATTTCTCTGTATTACCGAAAGTTTGAATTCACATCGAATTATTCTTGATGCACCTGCAAAAAAAAATCATTGACCAGAGTGCCCATAGAATTCCGACGATCAATTCTCACGTGACTCAATCGATATGCGATTAGCGATCTACCGAGGAGATCATCTCTTAATTCACTGCTGTCTCCCATTAACTTCGTGTCAGTACAGTAAGTTGAGTGATTTCCTGCATAATTATCAAACCCGTATACGCTTCTTAACGGAGTCGTATGTATACATATATATTTTCGTTGTTTACATAAACGTCAAATAACTCCCGAAAGTTAATAAATCTTCGCGCGTCATCGACGAGTCTTAATATGCGCGAATAAAAGAAAGAGAAATTCTAATTCATCAGAATGCAAAGCCAAAAGAGAAAGGACCACGCGCGCGTGTAGATATGTATACGTATTAAAAACGCGTCGCACGAATCGGAAGTGCCGAGTAGCAATAACGATATCAATATTCCTCGGGACTGGTATCAATATACAACAAACTTATTCTTATCGGCATCAGCACCATTGCGCGTTCGGCATTAGGTACCCCAGCAATATAGGTAGTACTCTCGGTAAAGCTGTCTTATCTTATCGCGGCCCTCTCACGAGGATAAGGCGGGGCCTTGATCGCCCGCGCAACAGCCAACAAAACACCTCCGCTCGAACTCGTCGAGAATTACCTAACTGAACCTGGATATCTGCGCGTTCCCAATCGCATCCCACCAACCACTCTCTGATAGGTACCTCTTGTATAACGCGAAATTACCGACAGTCGCCTGACCGACGCTCGGCGTCGTCATTGCGCACGAGTCCATTTCGCAGACTGGACGAAACGTTCGAGATCGGATTGATCAACCCAGAACCGAGTCTATGTCTTTCGTATTCTATGGCCCTTGTTAATGTTCATCGGTCGGTAATGTCGGGAACTATTTTTTTTTTCAGGATATCGACATGCATATTACATATATATATATTTTTTTTTCTAACCTCCACCGCCTATATATACCTAGTGACGTCACCCTCGTACGTCCTCGCTCGTCCGCATAATCGCCTATCCAACCGGCGTATCGGGTCGTATCGCTTTGGGTTTGGTTTCACGCAAAACTTCAGGGTACCAAGGTAGCAACCACATAGGCAAAGGTACGTGTTGGCAGGTTCAAGGCGAACAGTGCGGTTCGTGCACGCGCACCTCCGTATTCCCAAGGAATATACTTGTATGTAAAGCCCCGCACCGCGTCGCGCGCCACCCGTACTAGTAGTGCATACCAGACTTCTTCTGCCTACCTCAGGAGTACCGACCCTAAGGCTCGGTTCTTGCTGGTCGTTCGTGTCCCGGTACTGATCGCAGAAACGCTTAGGGTCGCGGTGCGTGCGTGTAACTGCGATAGGCTCGAGCAGAACGGACTTTTTTATTGTTTGAAAGAAAAAGGGAGGGGGGAGCGCGGGGGGAGGTGAAGAAAATAAATCGAGTCATAGAAATTCATCCATAAAGATTTCTCATCGTTGTTATTATTGTTTTTATCTGCGACGAGTCCTTTACTCTTTTTTTTTTTTTTTTTTTTTTTTTCATCATTTTCTTAACGTCGAATGGATTCTTCTTCTTTATGGGCTTCTCTTATGGGTACTTCGAGCGATGATATGGCGACTGTTTATGCTTTCGTATGTATTTACAGAGAGAAAGACTTATTGACAAAGATGGTGTTGCTGCCTCGCGGTTTAGCTAATAGCAATTCTTAGGCGCGAAAATTGTCACGGTTTTTGTTACGCAATTGATCAATTTGTTACGGTCGTGTTTTTTTGGTTTATCATTTGAATCGTTCTCCGGTGGGCATCTTGCGCAGCGCGGGCTGGGTTGGTACCAGGGTTATCGTCTTGGGAATATTTTTAGAGGTTGTTGAAAATTTTTGATTGCGTTAAGTTTTTTTTTTTTTTTTTTTTTGTAAAGCAATGATGCAAGTTTTACTTTTTTGAACGGACGAAATTGGGTAGAGAGGGTCTCGAACAGATTTCATTACCCAGGTGCTTCTGAACTCGTGAACGATAAAATTACAAAATCTTCATCTTGAAAGATTATTATCAAGGTTATAGCTGTTATCAGCTGATTGTGAAGCGATAAGCCCGCGTATTATGTTGGTTATGTTAGATAAGACCACTTGCGCTCCTTGAGGTTTTGCAAAGCTGTGAATTACTTTTTAGTCAAGAGTTCCGTAGATTATGCCAGGACCCCGGCTGACTCTCCCGGAAGCTACGGATAAGAAAATTGGCCAACTGATAAACTACTGGGTTATCTTAGTATTGATAAGAGAATACATCCCGACCTGATATCCATACTAGACACCGACTGATCCCTGGAAGTAGATTCGCTATTAGCTTGAGCATATTTTACCTCCTTGACGATCACGACACGATAAACATTCTTATCGGTATGACGATCGTTAAATTTTATATCTTGACATGTTTTGAATTTTGATCATCCACGATTCCCCATTGTTGGATTAGAAAATCTAGTTTAGTCATTCAGTATGTCGAATCTTCCCAAGCTCTTCCTTGATGATGGATAGTCCTACGCACTGTAGGAATATTTCTATATATTTTTCATCCCGTCCTAATGACCCTCAATTAAAATCCTCCGATCATCGTAACTCATCAACAGGCTCCAAATAATCCATATTTCCCTTAAAGTTTGACTACGGACACGTGAATCGTTGAAATATCAATAAACGATTTTTGAAATTTCAACCAAACATGATCTGGTGGCTCAGTCGGTAGAGTGCTACAGTTCTTACTTTTCACTTGGAGTATCCCGACGGTCGCAGGTTCGAGTCCTGGTCAGGACAAAATCGAGATAAACGTATGTTACCAATTCACGAGTTACGTTCGTACTAATATTTTTTTATTACCACTGTTATCGATATAATTATCGGTATTGCAATAATATTTAGAAAAAATCTTTTGCGCGCACCGATTAAATCAGCCGGCACGTCGGATTTCACTGATTAAATTATTAAAGTCACACCGATTCTCAGTGCTGCACTTATAACCGACAACGAGACGTTTCAGCGACGATTAACTGACAATCATCAAAAATTCGCCGATTTCCATTCAGAGTGCATTAACAGCGGCAAGCGTATCAGGAAATAATAGCCGATCGCCAAATCAAACATTCGCGCTATAAATAATGAAATTAGTCCTGGCTGTCTGAACGCGGCACGTGACCTCGCGGACCTCGCCAAGTGTCCATAGGCTACTTGGTCCGCTCGGCGTACCCGTCAGTTCGGGCCGACCTACCTGCAACCACGCAGGCACAATGTATTCCGGCAGTGTCGCTCAACCTGATCGACGATCAATAAATTCATCGATATCGATTCGAGCAATACATCGGTAGTCTTATCAATACCAAAAAAAAAAAAATAAATAAATTGAAAAGCACGCGAATATCGAATATACTTATCCACAGTATACATACGGTGGGTCCAGTCGAGAAGTCATCCTCAAGTTTGACCTCTGGGACCTCCCCTTGTTTACTGTACTCAATTGCCTTATATATCTATACACGCTCCACGTATAGATATACCGCGTGGCGTACAAGTCGCAATAAGAAATGAGAATCAGAAACAATTTGCCAGTGAAGCAGTTCGCGTTGGAGGTGAAGTTGGCTTCTCTATAGACTCAGGCTTCGACTCTCTTGCTTCGTGGCTCTTGTCGGTTAGGTCTCCGTGGTCCGTCCGTGTTCTCAAGGCCGCCTCCTCTGTTCCCCTCGGACTCACCGATCTTCCTCCTCGATCCTCCTCTCACCTCCTACTACGGTTATATACCTATATCTATAGGCTCCTATACGACTCCTCACCTCCCCTCACGTTAACTCGACTATCTGGTAGCCTGCTCCTTCTCTGCCTCTCTTTCCCCCTCTTTCTCTTTTTCTATCCTCACCTCCTCCCACTCCCCTCCTCCCCCTCAACGTCTCGACCCCACTCACTGACTTCTGTGAGAACTACGAGGAGGCGCTTCTCGTTGCAGCCTTACATATGCCACACGCAGCCGTTCTCGAACGGGCTGAATCTCATAGTCCAATTGTCAAAGTTACAGTGTTTCTGGCTTTTGAGGCTGGTTTAGATTATTTTTATTTTTTATTTATAATAATTTTCGGGAACAACAATTTTGGCTGTTTCGAGATAATCTTTTTTTTTTTTGAAATTCTCTCTTCGAGTCCTATGCAATTTTGAGGTGGATTGCTGGAGTCGATTTTTTTTTCTTTTTCTTGATCGACTTTCCTTTTTGCACGCGTTACACGCCGATTAGCCAATTGTAATGTATCGGAAATTGAGAACAAGGTCGGGGCTTCCGAAGTCTTGTCTCTTAAAAAGAGATACCAGAGACCGCCCTGGCTAAGCGGATTCTGTCGCAAGACCTCTTGGGCGTTTCACAAAGCGACGCCTTTTATTATACGGCCGACGTATTAAGAATACACAACTGGTCCCTATCGCCTCTATTATCGACGTTATTCATTTTTACTTCGTTACCCTAAAAACGAAGGACACTCAAAATTGCCTTCTTTGCATGTAGATTCGAAGAATTTGTCGATTTTCTATTTTTGGTTTTTTGAGAGGGGGTGGATGGGTGGGTGGTGGAGTACACGTCGTCACGGACCTAGTAGCTACCATCTGTACCTATACCGCCCTGCCTCAAAATAAAAGGCCCTTCTTTACTAAAAACTGTCTTATTTTTTTTTTCGTAATTTTTAAAAAATCTTTTTTTATCTCAAGACAGACTCTCATCAGGTCCAATACAAGGATCCTTTCTTCACTCCGTCGCCTCTTCGTGACCGGGTGCTCCAAGTCACTCGTATAATCCTAAAGGAGCTTTCACACTGCTACCACGTTAAGTGACTATCGAGACGGGTCCTCTCGTTCGTGTCGATTGAATTAGTTCCAGAAAGTCAGTATTAAAAATTCATAGAAACAGCAATCCGGGCTAATGAGCGTCATTAATCGAATTGGCTGAGACTCTATTGGAAAAAGCAAACGACAGACTGCACAACGCCCGAGGTGAAGACAATTATCGTTAATAATTTTAATATCCCGTCGGGTTACCTAAACGGGACTCAGATCTAAGATGAGACAAGTCACTCCCGAGATCAAGATCGAGATCCAATCACGTAGAATTAGGATCGAGATCGATTTCAATGATCCATCGAAATCTCGATGCAAGATCGTTTTTGAGTCTCTTTGGCGCAAGTTTATATTTTATAGCGTTGGATTCCCTTTTTATTTTATTCTTTATCTTTACGAAATGAGACAAAAATAATCTCGGCGTCGCGACGTCCAGATGCGACTACGACTATGGGACCCGGTAGAGGTGCCTTCGTAAATGAACGCTTCTTCGGGATGTTTCAGTTGATGATTTTTTTTCCTCGACATTTAGATCGCTTTTTTTATCTCCGACCGGTCGCGTTCCGATGACGTCACGTGGCAGAAGCGCGAGACGTACTTTACTCGTAACGACGAACTTTAACGTACGTGACGTGACTTACTGCCTTGACTGTACTCCAACCTGGAAAATGATCCATCAAAAAATGGAAATACTTTTTTTTTTTTTTCAAATTTCCATTTCTCACCGAGAATAATTATCGTCTATCAGAAATCCCTGATCGTCATTCGAATGTCGCTTTACGTAAACAGTCTTTGTATTTTACTATAACCAATTTTTTTTCAATTTTTTTTTTACTTCTCTACATTTCATTCTTACACTTCGACTTGGTCTACCCACTGTCAGTCCATTACTACTGTAGTCTATGGTATATTGCCATCTATAATTTGTTCTGTCTATAGTCATCAACTACAGACTTTATTTCCTTCTTTACGAATCTTACGACGAATTACGCACAGTGGAATATTCCGTACTCTCTGCTAAGCCTGTAGTAGTTTACTTCAGATTTCATCTTTTAATTTATCCTTGATTTGTCTCTGCTTTTTTCTTTTTTTTTTTCATCTTCACTCATATCATCTCCACAATGCTTCTCGAAATCATTTCAGTCCTTGAGAACCACTGGTTATCGTTATATACAGTATCTGTGTAAACAGGTACCTATATATATATATATACTTTTATAGTCATCCTAGGAATATGGAAGTCTGGCCTCCTCGACGGGAATATATAGGACGAAAGAAGGAAGAGAGACGATCGGCTTTTGTAACCAGGTCTGCCCATAGTCCATGGGATTCCCACGGGAGACCATAGAACACCCTCCCCCCACGCCAATCCTCCCAAGTAGGTTCCCACGTGTTTCCGACCGCAAACTCCGTGAAACGCCACTCGCAGTTCTCTCTCTCTTTCTCATTCTCTCTCTCTCTCTCTCTCCTTCTATTTCTGACAAGAACACCGCACACCGGTTCGTAACGTAGTCTCTTCTTCATTGCGCGTGCCGTACGTACTCAAAGGTAATTTGCACTCCCGGAAACAGGATAAAAGGATACCAAGGGGAAACATTCTTGGACCTCCATACAGGCCTAATCGATACGATTTCGATTATCAGAATCGATTTGTAATCCATTTTGTTATTAATGATTAATATATTTGTATAGTAGCAAGTATCGCGTAATTATCTCTCGTATCGCTTTACCGTTATTTGAATTTTCCCGCTTCTCTTCTTTTTTTTCATCGAGCCCGCGTCTCGCACGTCAAGTTTCACGAGAAAGTTTGTCCCCGTCTCACCCCCCCCTGATCTCAGGAAAGTTTTGTGAAAAGTTTGGGGTCGTCTCGCGCAAGGAAGTTTTTTCCTGTTCAAGACTCTCTCTCTCTCTCTCTCTCTCTCTCTATATATATATATATATGTGTGTGTATATATATACATATATATCTGAACGGACGCCGACGGTCCACGTCCGTTTCACGTTCCGACGCGCCGCCTCGGTCGACCAGGCAACTTTGATTAATCGTCGCAGCTTCCGATAAGACGCTTTATGAGGCATTGTTGCCCCACAAACCACTGGCGATAGGGAACCGCGAGGCTTTTCCTGGCTGACTCCGCACGCTCGGTTACCACTTAAATTTCACGGTACTCAACTAAAACCGTGTTTACTTTATTCTTATAATTTTCACCTCGCCCACACGACCCAATCATAATTACACCTCGGATCTTAACATTCGCAATTGGCCATAAGAATTTCTCATAAAAGATCCCTATTCAATTAATACGTCACAGGACACACCGTATACAACACTTGAATAATATCGATTAAAATTGACTATCGATAAATCCAATCGATAAAATTCCTATAAAACTACCTGAAAAGGAATCAATCTAATAATAATAATGACAAAGAAATTTATCCTATACCTCAAAGCTTAACAGTCCTGTAAAGCAGTCAAGTATCCAGCAAGTACTCAGGAGGGGTATAGACGGGGAGGGGGGGGGGGCGAGGAGGTGACACGACCTTTTGTCGGACAATTAACCCCGCGACTTTGTCGACTCCTCGAGCGACGTCCCCCTTCGCGTCGCGACGCTTCCCCGGCGTCTTTCGTCGTAGACTGTACCAATGAGTCCGAGAGAGATAGAAAATTCAGTCGCTACCTCAGTCAGAGAGAGAGAGAGAGAGAACGACGTCGCACCTCGGTCCCGCAGCACAGAATGGGGATGGCCTAGGGAATTCCGTCTAGTGTTTTTCTCCTCGCGAATCCCGCGGGCCGATGCCGGAGCCTCGAGGCCGCAAACTGGCAGCCCACGTTCCCGATCGAATTTAAATTAAACTCGTTGCGGTTGCCGGAGCTTTCGTACCCCGATTGTACCCGTGGCTAACAAGTTACGCTCGAACTCATCCCCGTGCGAGGGGAGATATAGCTCGCGGGCATGGCTCACCGTATAGGAGGTTTACCTATATTTAGAACGATAAAAATACCATCGCGCCTCCCGCATGACGGCCTCCTGGCCCGACATTCCCGATTTAAACTTATATTACCGACGCGACTCGCTCCTGGACTCTCTTGGCAGCTCACGAGCAAAGTACGAACTTTCCCGAGAACAAGTTAGCGATAGTCGAGTATACGTTTTAGCGAGTAGCTGTTTAAATATATACATATATGGATATGTACACTAAAAAAGACCATACGAAACGGGCGAAAAAATGATCGCCTGCAGTTTTCATGAAAATCCACCCTTCGAAATCGACCGTGATACCCTACCTCCGATTGGTGTCGCGGATAGGTAATTCGTGACTTATCGATTTAAAAAAAAAAGTATACATTTTTTTATTCACAAAAATAACCCGTAAGTCGCTTTCGTGAAAATGATTTTCAGTCTCCTGGCTTAAGAATGCCTATTAGTGCCTATAGTGTCTGTTGGGTAAGAGAGATACGTAAAAAAGAATTTACCGTCAACTTGCCCAGGTTGACCATTGCGTAAGATGGCGGGGGGGGGGGGGGGGGGGGTGTGGCCGAG
>JARQSV010000180.1:36339-51334 GCA_030142285.1 Calameuta idolon | reverse complement strand
GATCTATGTTACGGGTGCAAGCGCGTGCAGGCGCCCGAAATCCGAACGGCCCACACCCTCCTAGTGTTACACTATCTAATCTTAAATGAAATCGTAATAGATAGGGGATCTGTGTATGTTGCGAGCGGAGGGTCTTGCACGCATATGCACCTGTAGACTGCATAGGGTGCATCGCGTACTATATGGACCACCGAGACGCGATTATAATCAGGGGTGGCGACTAGGTCCCCACTCCACGCTTATAAAACTAGCATTATAAGAGTATAGTATACATATATACGTACGCCTATTATTATTATATATATGCCACTATTATTACTATTATTGTACATATATTATTATGTAGCATTGTTTTTAATTTTAATCTTTTGTAAATATTTTTAACTTAAGAATAAAATGAATATCTACATTTGTCAGTTAAACGTCGGGGTGCCCTACGATTTTGTAAATTTTCTATGACTTGCAATGAACTAGATTATTTTTATCAATTTATTTATATATTATGTGACATATCATCAATTTCGTCCCACACTGTATATTGAATTCACTCAATGATTTGTACTTCATGATCTGAATCACTTTGTATAGTTGTGATTATAAATACTAAAATACTACAGTGGATATATAATAGTAATCTCAGCAATACTGGAATTATTGACACTATGGAATTTAACTCTTTTTATAATAATTATGAAATTACTCATTAATTAAACGACGCATTAATCATTAATAATAATATACTAGCAAATAATGAATGCCATTAATATTTTACGCGAATAATTATCATCATCATTACTATAACACACGATCTAGAAGTGTTTCTTAAAAGTTTTTTTTAGCAGTACTAGTAATACAGTTGAATATATTTAGCACGAAAACATGTTTTACTTTAAGCACTTGTAATATCATATAAAACATGTAGTAAAAATATTGTTAAAAATACTTCATTAACTCTTAAATTTGTCAGTAAGGACTGTCCGCAATAACATGAGTTCCAAAGTTTTAATCCAAAAAAGTTAAGTACGTCGAAAGTAAACTTATCTGTTCTGTTTCCACCGGAGTCAAACGTGAGTTGAGATACATTGAAAGTATACCTATAAGTTACTAATATATATATATACAACAAGTATTTAATATTTGAACTCGACTTCAGTGGAAACATAACCTGTAATTACTGTGCTCGCAGTACTCGCAGTGAGTTTCGGAACGTACCCGAATTATGTACGGTATGTACATACATTCACGCATTTGAGTCAAAACACTTTGCAGGTGCGCATGAGCTGATACGTATAGTCGAGCAGTGAGGTTAGGCAAACATCATTGAATAGTTAAAATTGGTTAAAATTTTGTGCGAGTTTTGGCAGGAATGATTATTGACTATTGAGAGATTGAAGCTATTCAAGAATGAACGATGGATTGCCTTCACTGTAATCACTGTAATTCATGAAGTGACAGTACTGGTGGTACTTTTCGAAATTCACTGCTAGTCTCGATGGCCCATACTTTTCATTGGAGTGAAAAGAGAGTTAAAAGATATAATATATGCACACTCTATATTAATAAAATCTTAACCGTCTTTTAATTTCGAGGAAATTATACTCTGTATCTCTCTTAGATGCAGCAGATAAATACAGAGAAAATGATGTCTACAATATTAACAGTGAATTTCGGAACGTAACCTGAGCTTTAATGGTAATTGTGTCACATTTCTTAAAAAGCTAGTATAGCTGTATTGGCAATACACTTTTTAATGTTTTTTACACATAACATAATGTTCAACTAAGAGATATTTCTTAGTGTTTTAACAAAATGTGAGTTAATTTGTTTCTGGATTCCGACTTGGAAGTTGTGCGTATATTTGATTTCCTTTTTCTGAATACTGTATCGCCACTTATATTGACGAAAATGTACTACTTACGCTCTTCAATTTAGTATCTGACAAGATACAGTCCAATGGATTAGAAATAATCCGACATTGTTCGAACAGTATAAGTAATAGTAGTGATTAATTGCTTGACGTTTCTGAAGGATAACGTGGAAAGCTGTACCTTAAAGGAAAATGTGTGGCCATGGTCAACCTTGCACACGCTGATCGCTGTTCGATCTGTTTATACAGAATGTGAATATTAAGAAGCGGGAAAATGTTTGTCAGGGATCCCTGTGGAATTGTCTGCATTATTGTGACTTACGTCGCGGTATTTTATGCGGACTATGTCGTGATACGATGGATTATCTTGCACACAATGCAAGACAGGTTGGTTACTGAAAATAATTAGATTTATAGTTTATTAATATTTAACAGTTTCTTGAAAAATGATTTTATCCAATGCACAATGATTGGAGGATTTCTACATTATGTTCCCATTATTTTCTAAAATGTTACCAAGAAATCTATTATTTCATTGAATTTTCTACTTTATAAATTATCATTAAGGTCAAACTGCAGAATACAAATCGTTGAAAGGATTTATTTAAATAAATAATCCATAACTACCTTCAACAAGAAATTGTATTTTGCAGTTTAGCCTAATCCTGTTCTTGAAACATTACCTGTATCCTAGATGGTATAGTTGAAATGTGTTTGAATCTTTCTATATTTTTAATACAGATAACAATTACATTTCCAATATAACTTTATGTTATAGTTTATGGGGTCCCTTTCATGTTGTAACATTCAATACAGTAATACTTTTATTGATGATGTCGCACCTAAAGGCAGTATGTAGTGATCCAGGAGTAGTTCCACTTCCCCAGACAAGAATGGATTTCTCGGATATACATACAGGCAGTTCTAGTGTAGGCGAAGATTGTGATGAAACAGATGATTGGACTGTTTGTACCAGATGTGAAACGTACAGACCTCCTAGAGCACATCATTGCAGAATATGTAAACGATGTATTCGAAGAATGGACCATCATTGCCCATGGTAACTTGATGTTTTTTTTTAGTGGGAACTCATGTGTATAATGCATATGATCATTACCAGAACTTTTTAAATTTAAGGATAAATAATTGTGTCGGTGAACGGAATCAAAAATATTTTATACAATTTCTTGTATATGTTGGTTTGTTGGCTTTGTATGCTATAATATTGGTAATCATATCATGGATTTTCGACTGTCCAGAGTGCAGTAATGATGTTACTGTAAAACAGAGTCGGATGTAAGTAAATGTATCACTGCATATTACCAAAATATTTGTATTACGTAGAAGTAATGCATAATAACAGACGTTATCTTTTATACTTATAGATTGCATTGCGTGATATTGGTATTGGAGTCTACCTTATTTGGAATGTTTGTTATAGCAATCTTAGTCGATCAATTTCAAGCGATTCTTTGTGATGAAACTGCTGTCGAACGAGTACAAGGCAATCATCATTTTCACCACAATAAGACTACTCCACATACTCTTACGCTTCTCTCCCAAGTTTGTGGGAAGAGTCATCCAGGATTATGGTTACTTCCGTGTCACAATCCACCACGATATTCATATAGAAGGGACGCACATTTAATTGATCATCAAGTTTGAATAGGATAAATTTAAGTTAACTGTGGTACACAAGTATATATTGAGGCCGAAGAATAGTGCTAAGATAAATCAGTTTTTGGTTCGAGCATCTATAAAGGCCAGCAGAAACGAATATGTGTTGGTACGCTTCCCCATTATAATGGTATTACCACTCACAGTTAACACTAGACAACCAAATCCATAAAAATGACGGATTTCAGATTTGTTTTAAATTGCAGAAATTGTTAAAATGCTTTTTTTTCGAATTTATGTTGATTTTTGTCGAGATAAAAGAATTAATGTATATGCTAATGTAATTTCCATCAATCTTCCTAGTTTCGAAGTTCAGTGTACATGGTACCTCAATGCATCAATAACAGTGCTGGTTGCCTAGTGTTAATATAAGGCAACCTATAAGTCTACAGATATAAAATGCTAATGGAGATGAACAAAGAACTATAAAGTTACTTATACTTTTTGCGATAATGCTACTAGCAAATCTTCGGACTCCAGATTATGAGGCTTAAGTAGGACACTTCCTGATAATTATTTATATTATAATAATTATTATTCATTTTGGACAACACATTCTGTAGGGCTTTTTAGAGTTGTAATGATACTGCATTCCATTGATATTTCCATATTTTTTGTAATGACAAATGAGTCAAATATTATAAAAGCTAAGTAATCCATTAATACGTACAGACTGAAATTATATTTGGATAAAAAAGGCATTTATCCTTTTTGAGTCATATGTAATAATTACCCAGAATGTCTTATCCAAGCAATCTGCAAGATATTGCTGTTCGACTATGTCGCTTGCATATAATCTGCAATTTATAATATAATTTGAAGATTAAAACAGAATTGACAAACGTAAATATTTAATTGAGAGGTGAATTACATAAAAAATATTATTTATTCGCACAGTTTACAAATCTTTTAATGAAATGATACTAAACTTATGATCACAATAATTAATTTAGTATTTGTAATGGCTATTTTTCTGGGCCAAAATACGAAAAATCTACTTATTTGGGTGTTTATGTAAATATATGATTCCCAACCTTATTTATTCATACTGATTGAATAACCAATTTTCATAACATTTATAAATTATATATTGTAATACCTCAGTATTTTTTTGTATATTATGATTGGAATTTTATTAAGCATTAATAATGGTATTGTATATCTGTATTTGCATACACAAAGCTTTAACAAAATTTAAAGACGAGAACGTGGTGTTTTTCAACTCATGGCTTTAAAATGTATCTAACCGTTGTGTTTTGTGTTATACATATAGATGAATTCACTATTATGCATTTAATTTTGTTATAATTAAGTAGTAAAAAACCTGTTAAGCTAGAGTAGCTCCATTCTCAGTAATATTTATATAAATCTTTGAAATCTAGAAAAAAACATTGGCTGTGTTCAGCTGAAACACCGCTGAATGAGCAAATACATTTGGTTGGTCAAATCTTATATTATTGCAAGATTAATGATTGAATGACCAGTCAAACGTATTTTCTGGGTTTCAAGAACTAAAGATAAACTCATACGATGAAACTATTTAAAGTGGTTTGATGACTACGAGCATTCCGAGCGATTCCGAGATAGAATTTCAAATTTTATAAATGTTTTACACAATAGTATCAATTTGAGCTTTGCAGTTTTTGAGATATACAAAATCAAAAATGTCCTATTTTACTATATGGATATAATACTGTATCCTTAAATACGAATAATCTTTTGATTTCACATTTTTATTTGCGTACGGTAAGTTTTCATGATTTTTTTCTCGTATATAAATACGAGTACCTCTTACTATTATGATTATGATTGCCGATCCACATTAATTTCTAGCTAGCGCAGACGATTCTACTATTTTTTATTCTACAAATGCATATATCATAATACGTGTGTCATAATTTTGTAATCATACAATTTTGACATTGTGGAAATTTGTATGGCATTACTGTACATAATAATTCACACTATTTGTAGATTGAAAACAAATAGTCCACATTTAATTAATTCTTCATGTAAACTTTTCAAGTAAATGCTGAACTATTATTTTATAGTATAATGAATCAGCAGCTACAAAGGTATTTCTAAAAACCTTAAATTTTCATTCATATACATAGGTATATATTTTAATTATATATATATTGCATTTATTCGCGTATCATAAATTCAGCAATGAATATTCATCAAATATGTTGTTTTATCAAATTCAAATATTTTGCAATTTCTTTTGACAGAACTTTTAAATGTTACTGCATACGTATAAAGAAAGTACAATTTTTAATAATATAAAATGTTGCAAATAATGTTGTTAAGATGTACAAACTGGATCAAGCACCATAAAACAGTATAACAGCAAACTAATATATTTTTTATTAAATTGAATCTTTGGAATGTTTAGCGTTGCAGTTCTAGTCTAGGCTAATCAAACGAAAGACTTAGATCAGGCCAGTTTCACCAAAGTTAATCGAAGTTTAATTGTCGAGGGTAGCTAATCACAACTTCAGGTATATAGCATTAGAAAAACTTAGAAATTCTGGGTGAACGTTGATATGATTAGTCATTTACATTATTATTAAATTATATATTTTCTCAGGTGACTTTTGCCTTCTCATTGTCCTTGTTTTTAAACAGAGAATCATAAGCTGTGATATGCACATAATTTGGAAGTCTGTTCTAGCAGTGGTTTTGTTTCTTTTATAATAAAAAATAGAACAAACAACTTAATTTGTTTCTTAGCAAAGTTTTTTATTGTTTATATTAAAGGCAAGCAGCCATAAGACCAGCAACATTTTCAAACTCGATTTTTTCTGTGATATTTTTTGTCTTAATGTTCTCATCTTGATTGGCAATGAAAATCACAGAGTCACTTTCTTCTTTCCAACCATATTTCTTGACCCAGTGCTTCATAGTATTATCTGAAATATGAATTAATGCACATGTACAAGCTGGAATATATATATTTACATTGACTTGATTAAAAAAAATAACGCTACACGAAAAATGAGACCTATCAATGAACTAGACCATATGTGAGCAGCCCGGGTCGAATCCGGGCCACTACTTCTTTTGATCCGGTTCTAATCTATTTCAGGGGTGTGTCTATGACTATAAATAAATGAAATATGAAGTAACAACTTACTTTAATTATTTTTTTAATAATTTGATCCAGCCCTTGACTCAGAAACAGAATGATAAATTGGTCTTTGAACTAGAAAAGGTTACCCATACCTGAACTAGAGACTGTAACTAAAAAGCTATCCTATCATTTTTCCCAAGTCACAAGAAGCAAGAATCTTTTCAATTT
Source organism: Calameuta idolon (assembly GCA_030142285.1). Lineage (NCBI taxonomy): Eukaryota > Metazoa > Arthropoda > Insecta > Hymenoptera > Cephidae > Calameuta > Calameuta idolon. Next base: position 44,489 of record JARQSV010000180.1, on the reverse strand, counting down.
CAATACTTTATTCTATATCTATAGTTGGACATTTTCATGTTTCTTTTATGGACAAATAAAAAATATCAGAATCTATGAAAGGAGCTGCATACTTTGACACATTAGATTATAAAATAAAATAGAAATATATTTTGAAACAACTGAATAAACTATTATTGCTTGTTGCCAAACTATTCGACTTACTCTACAGAAAACCTTATATTATTAGGCTGCTAAATCAAATTTATGTTCAAGGGGCTTTTATGCTATAGTCTGAATGTTGTCAAACAAAATATAGAATAAACAGATTTAAAAAATGAGACTGCATTACTTTTGCAGAATGTATAGTCTAATGCCAATTATTATTATTATTATTATAAAAATATCTGTAAAATTAGATGCAGAAAGAAGAATCTTGGAAACTAATTTTTATTAGTTTAAAAACAAATGAGATTTCATATTCCATTATTCACAAAATTCAATTAAGAAGGCCACTAGTAATATAAATATAAAACATATCTCTAAGAGGAACTATTTAAGTTAGCCAATGATCCAGACCTACAATTTATAGTTTATTAAATTTCAGAAATTTTGTGCTCTATACTTATGAACTTTATTAGAAGTTAAACATTTACAAGACCTAATTACATGCACTACTTTTACTGTATAGCTGATTTGGAATGAAACTTATAAATGTAAGAATTGGAGCATTGGCTAGGTGTCTAGTTTCATGCATCAATATTAGAAAGCTCATATAACAATTAATAGATTTCATGGAATCGGGCATTATGATTATAATCCCTATTGTGTGAAAATGATGTTTGTTCCCTCTATTCAACATTTAACTTATACATACCATCAACCTCACCAAGTAATTGCATCAATAAGCCTTTGTCTATTGTTTGAAAAGTAATTCCGACAACATGACATACAAATTTTCTTATTGAATCTTGAAATCCAACAATTTTCTCACAAAGATCAGACATGTTAGCAACACGTTCCCAAAAATGTTGGAAGTTGCACTTTTCCAATACATCTCCCAGATACATAATTTGACTAATTGGTTCTTCTTGCATCTTAAAAGAAAACAGTTGTTAGTACACATTTCACCATCACTATTCTTTAAGTCTCAATTGAGTAAAGTACAGTATGAAAATAAAATTAAAATATTCGTACAATACTTACAATTTTCTCACTTAATAGACATTTACACAATACAAAATCAGTATGAGGGAAATTCGTTAAAGCCTTCAGTAATATTTGACATGTTATATCAATATTAAACCGCTGAGGATTAAACTGATATAATTTTAAAACGGCAAGATTTGCTTCTAAATCGTAAGCATTTTCCCGCGACTGAATTTCCACGTATTTCTCTAAAGTTGTCAAATTATCCGGATTGTACCTAAAAGTTGTAAAAATACAAAAATCTATTAGATCTCAATTTCGTGAATTGAAACTGAGTCAGTACAGGGCAATATTTTCTAATTTCACCGAGACAAAAACAGCCTAATTTTTTGTGATAATAAAGTAAAGAATTACCTCTCAATGCCTTTTAGCATACCAGCTACAGTCTGTTTCATTGCCTCAGCCATTTTACAACTTATTTTATAATGTTCTAGTAGTAAACATGTACGCACTAAAGGAATGATCCCAAAAGAATTAGGTTATGTGTCTCAGATTCTATAGAAAGAAGACACGAGAGACCCTCGTTTCTCCTATTGGTGTTACATTTATTTCCTTCAGGAAGTAAGTTGTTTCTATAAGCCAATCAGAATTGGTTTTTTCCGCTTCCAATGTTACGATTGGTTTGTAGAAACGACATATTACAAACTTCTACCGACAACATACCATTGTAAAACAGGCTTAAGTTAATAAATACGGGTGCCATCACATGGAGCGTACTTTGCGTACCGCATATCTCTCGCAGCCAATCGCCAAGTCGCAATTCCGTTCTATTGTATACCGGAAAACTAACAACAATGTTTGATTGATTAAAGCCTGTTACGCAAGTACACAAAGTACGCTTCATGGGGAATCTACCTAACGTAACGTGATTAATTAATCTGTTTTAAACTCCTGCGTGTAATGTCGTAAATGACTACGTTTACACGACGGCTTAAACCGGTTTAGTTAATACTAGGAGTCGATTGTGTAACTCAAACGTAGTAAAAATGCTAAAAGTGAGTAACTGTTAGCCAATCGTTGTGATTGTCTTCTCTTGACTCTACGCGCGATTAGCTAACAGCTATTATTTTCTAGTATTTTCACTACATTTGAATTACACAATCGACCCCCTGATCTAAAGGAATAGACAAATAATAGACATTTCTACTTGTAAAGAATATTTGACATGGGTTAATTCGTTTGGATCAGTATTAACTAAACCGGCTAAGACCACCACGTAAACATAGTACTGGTAATACTCCCTCAAGGGGTGATAATCGATTAAGGAAAAAAGAAGAAAATAGAATGGACTAAGGGACTCTACACCTCTCATTACCATGCGAGTAAAATGTAACCGAAAATAGTAAATAACAAGATTTTAAAGTATATTTTAGTCCAAAGCCGAGTTCAGCGTGCATTCTGCAAGGGTTACAATCATTTTGATCCCACTTTTACAATAATTATCTAAAAACTGATGGAATAATCTAACCCGAAAATTTCGATGAATATTTGAAAGATTTGATAAATTTCGAATCGGCTTACTTTTACAATTTTCGATTTCATTATTGCAAAAATCATGTCGAAATTATTTTTAATCTTGCAATATGTGGGCTGAACTCCGCTTTGGGGAGTTTTATATAAAAATTTCGTTATTTACGATTTTTGTGAGAATTTTATTCGCATGGTAAAGGAAAAATCTCGAACCTCGTTGAAAATTGCCCTATACCATTAACTGTGAGCTTACAAAGAGAAGTAAGTTACAAAAATCTGTGGATACAATTGTTTTGCATATAATTCCATCTATGTGTTGAAAACACATACGTGATACAATGATCGGGAAAGTAAATTTCTGAACAGACTGAGAAAGCCACGAATGGCCACGAAGGAAAGGAAAGTGATGTGCACTCGAAATACCTACTATACAAGCATCGTGAATTGTCCGCGCTCCACGCCATGACTGAAATTTCGTGGACGAGCAGGAGTGCCGTTGCTGTGACAGGTGGAACACTGAATAGTGAAATTACCTAATAACGATCAATAACGAAAAGATTCACATCATCACAAAAATAGTAAAGTTTACATTTCAATTTAGTAAGCTCCCCTCATTGTTTACTGAAAATTTTGTCAGTTTCGAGGTAGAACAGTTTATACTTTACACAGTGCGGATTAACGTCTAGGGAACGGCGAAGAAAAAAGGATTTAAAAAATGGAGGTTTGTTCTTAGTAAATGTATATCTTACGACTAAGATTAGGTCTAAAATATTTAGATAACGTTTGATTAAGACATTTTCTTTTCACTCATTATTTCTTCAGTATTCTACTGTACTTCAAATCAATGAGTATAATACAGTCTAATTCATAGCTTCTATGTATATTTATGGTATAAGTATTTCACAGTAATAAGTTTTTTCTGTATAAATTAATTGTATACTATTACCTGAAATTTATGTATTGTATTTGTACCTGAAATCGAAATGTCTACGTTTCAAATTTGATAGACATTGACCATTCCCATACTCAAGTTAGTTTTCCATGTAATAAATAAACATATTTTTATTCTATATGTAGATGGATGAATGTTCTGCTGGTGGCGATTCTGGTGCTGAAGAAGATGAAGATGAAGAATCATCACATGGCTCGAGGAGTAATAGTAGTAGTAGTAGCAGTAGTGGAAGTAGTACATCAACAGGCAGCGGAGAAGAAAGTGGTGAGGAACACTGCAGTAGCAGTTCAGAAAGTCATAGTTCTGCTGATGATGATGAAGAAGGAACAGAAAGTTCACAACATCCAACGAAAGAGGATTCAAATACTTTGGTAATAGGACTTTTGTTAATTAATACAATGATAGTTCATATTTTAGCATATGTTTAATATTTGTTATCTTTATATAGAGATGGGAGATATGTGTAGCTGCTGGGACCAGAGTAAAACTGCCACAAGACCTTTGCGAACATTTCTCAATATTTCGCGAACTCTTGGATTATCCTCGTGTTTGGCAAGAGTATCTAACTGAAAGCCAGCGTGAATCCCTCCGTTGCCTATTACCAGCTTTTCCCGTAGATTGTGATGTAGATGCTGAATGTGACAAGACACTGCGTATGCTGTTTCATAGAGAGAATCAGAGGTATAAAACCAGTAATCATTCATTCAAATGATAGTATTTAATAACATTTTTGAGTTAGGTTTGGCGTTACCACATTAGATTCTTTCCACAACCATCTATCTACGGGACACTTTCGACCAGATATTAGAAGAATGCGTAGTTTAGTACGTAAGGCACAACAAAGACGATTACTTTTTGAAGAACGTAAACGTACTTATGAACTTGCTGGACAACTATTGAAATCGCGAGAGTGCTTATTGTCAAATGCATATAAGCAGGGTTTTAGTCAGCCAATTAATCGAACTATATCTAAATTTCAATGGCGGAAGCCAAAACCTGCATTGGGTAAGAGAATAGTCTATTTTACAATTAATAAAAAAATATTTTTATACATTTGTTATGATATATTAATGAATTAATGTATTAACAATATTAATGTATTAATGTATTAACAGTTGAAGAGAAAACTCAGCTGCGTTACATAGAAGAGTTGGATGCATTGAAGGCAGAGCTTGGAGCTAATACTACGTTTTCTGTTGACACAACTTCTGAAAACGACGAGAACTATCCTCATCAACAATATGGAGGAGCTAAACAAAAGAAAAGAAAGCGTACCACCATGGGATTACAATACATGCCTATCAGAGGTTTGCAAATGAGTCATGAGGATGAAGCTGTTCGTCCAGTGTTTTCCACACTTCAGCGATCGCAATACAGTCCAAATCGATCGTTTCTCATTCGGGAACAAACAGAGGACACTTACCGGAATATGTTAATAACACATAAGAAGCGAAGAGCACGTCGTGATGTATGTGATGCTTTAATTGGAAAGAAAAAAATACAAATAACTTTATCTAGATATACATAATTAACTTATGTATTTCAGATACATCCCGAGCTAAATACACAGGGCATTTCACTCGCTGATTTAGCTCAAAGAGCTCAGATAGGCCAAAAGCACAAAATTTCGCTTGGGAACGCCATGCGTGTTTCGAGTGCTAAAAAGAAAATAAAATTGGAGCAACCTTCTCTCTGTCCACCTCTCGTACCGAAGTTTGTCAATGTCAATTCAATTAAGCCTGAGAGTGACAACAGTGACTATTCTCATACAACGGATGATAACAACAAACATTCCACGATCTTGGAAGGGGATCATCGGATAATGATCTCTAGTAGCATAAAAACTGAACCCATAGATGCATATGAAGTGCAGCAACCAGTTAAAAAGAAAATGTATTACTTCATTCTTAATTATTTATTACGCAAAACATAGACATGAGTGTAGGCATTTTCAATAATGTGTAAATCGAATTGATGTAGCCATTTCAATTCTTTTTCTGATATCGGATTATGAAGGGCCGCGTATAAAGCTGTTAAACATATTTTTCTCAAAAGTAAAGCCTACAACGATCAGCATATTTAATTGTTATATAGTAAATGTGGTAGTTTCTTAGTCGTTACACTTTACAGTTGTATTACGTATCATATTTTTCGTATCGATTGAATCTACTAAACGTAATTAATTTCTTCGTAATTCTTTGAACATCAGTCGAAAGTTAAAACAAATATTTAGATATTCATTTAACAGTTAAACAATGTTTCTAACTATTTTTTTCTGTTATTCAGGAGTCCTACTATTGCAAGAAATAATAAAAACCTGATCTTGCCCACTGCAAATATTAAAATGGAAACAGAAGATCTTGAATGTGAGTCGAAGATCAAGAGTGAGGTCGCAGTTGGCGTGAACGAGGATATACAAACAGAATCAAAGGAAAAAGAAAAAAACGAAAAGAAGCAACTTGATTTGGATGGTATCGACATGATGGAAATTCCAATACAACTTGATGACGGCATTGACATACTCGAAGACGTCAAGTATGTATAAAATCTTTGCTACTTCAAAAGTTTCTCTCCAAATGGTTATATGAGAAATATTAATATAACACTCATGGTAAATTAGATGTGAAGATGAAGGTGTGATCTCATTACCGGAGAAGGATGTATCGATTGGTGAGGGTATCAGTATTAATGGCGATGGAGAACTAATGCAGGAAACCCACACTTCTTTCTTCTCTCTTATACGGGATGCATTCGTCTCGAAAGGAGAGTATCGCATGAGCACCACTGAAATGAGAGACGCGGTGATGCAGTGGCAAGGAAATCCAATTTCTCCATTGAATGATTGGTGCGAGTTGGAATTTATTTATATTTTCAATACATCAGGATTCATGGAATAAATAAACTACTTTATTCTTTTTTTTTTTTCCAAATTAAGGTATTCCTTGGCACCATCTTGGCCAGCCCTGGTACCTCTCGCTCTCGGCTTTCTTGCAGGAGAATTAACTTACTCGCACGATGGGGAGCAGCAAGCTGACGGAGAGCAGGAGTTCGTACCTTATTTGGAAAATAAAGGCCGAGGTCTGTATGCTTGGATAGGCGCTGGCAGAGATTCGGATTCTCGTCTTGCCACACTCTGCACTCGATTTCTCTTACATAGGTAATACAAAGAATAAGAATATTTCCAAAATGTTTAAAAGATTCCAATTTTCATCGTTATTAAATATTTAATTTTTTTAAATGAAAATGACTCAACGAACATGTTTATTTCTCTAAGGGATTCTCTTGGACCTCCATACACATCGACCGTAAGTGCTGTCCTTCCAGTGAAGCAGCCCTTACAGCAAGCTTCATCTAATAGCAACAATAACAACAGCACCAGTAGCGGAAGTATCATTGGAGGAGGCGGAAGGGTTGGAAGTCCTGTGATTGACTCCGTAAATACCGACGCTGGGTCTGTCGGCGCTTTAGGAGAATGGGAACCACCCCGGGCTTTATGTCCGACTGAATGGAAAGTTCGTCCTTCGGCGCCCGAAGAACGCGAAGAATTTCGCAGGCAGGAACGCATGCGCTATGCAGCACCTCACAAAGCATTTACCTATCGCATGCACGGCTATGCGTCTGTCGTTGGACCCGTAAAAGGCATTTATCAGCACAACGTTGGTATGTTTTTATTATTATGTTCATGCTTGTTTAAATTAAATATTATTTGACCTAAATACTTCTTCTAGGTTCAGGTGTAAATAAGCCACGAGGTCACTCATTGCTGGTAGCCGAGAGACCGAATTTTGTTACGATCTTGGCGTTGGTGCGAGATGCTACTGCTCGTCTCCCAAACGGCGAAGGGACTCGAGCTGATATTTGTCAGTTACTAAAAGACTCGCAATACATCAGAGATCAAAGTGACAGCGAGGGTGGTCACGATAAGGAAGGATATTTACATTCAGTTGTATCCGGTGCCTTGGATAGATTACATTATGAAGCTGATCCATGCGTTAGGTATTATCCTCGACGTAAAGAGTGGTTGTATTTACATCGAGCACGTTCCGAGTCAGAATTTGGTTGGTATCTGTTAACGTTGCGCTTTTGAATGTTCATTGAACTTTGAAGACTTTCATCGGGATTTTAAATCTGTGTCTTTTGCAGAAATGTATCACCAGCAATTGCAAGGGGTTGCTAAGAATAAGAAAAGTATCGGGGGTGCTGCACGAAACAAATCAATTCAACCTATTGCAAAATCAATCAGCGGTGGTAAAGAGCAGCCTGCCAACAGTAACAAAGAGAGCACGCCGAAGAAAGAGCGAAAGCCTCCTACACAGGCTCAACCTACGATCGTTAGGTAATTTCCTTTTTTCTTTCGACCTAATAATCTTCACTGGATTTTACTCTTTCCGGCGACATTTTTAACCGCCTTGGTCCGTTTCGCTCACGATCGGTAATAATTTTCTTTTAACTGACAGCTGTCAAAATCTTTCGAACGTATGTATTTGTGCGAGTCACGTAATTTATTTTTGATTGTAAATCGACTATTTGCACCTTAACATCATGTCCGAGTATCCAAAAC
>JARQSV010000180.1:0-30803 GCA_030142285.1 Calameuta idolon | reverse complement strand
ATTAACATTTAGAAATCGGAAATTCAGACCAAGCATATTTAGAAATACTGGAAGTTGCCCAAAATTGTGTGCTCGCAAATTCGTCGCGCAAGGCTCGGAAAGTGAGAGCAGGCGGAGACTGGGGGGAGCGCTTGAGGCAGCGCCCGAACTCGGAGCGCTCATTCTTCCTTGAGCCGGTCTCCTATATTGGTCTCTTGGACGCACCCCTCTTAACCATTTTCGAAATTCTTATTTTTCTATATTTATTTCTTTATCCTTCATTCTTTACTTTCTTACTTACTCTTTCGTTATTTCTTCTCTACTTTTATAACTCTATTCCTTACTTTTCTACATTTTGACTTCCTTATTTCTATTTTACTTTCTGCCTTCTCGTCTCACTCTGTTCCTTCTCACTTTTCATCGTGCTTGTCTTGCCTGTTCTATTCTTTTGGTCGGGTCAAGCATATTCATTCGAGTAGTCATATAAGAGTAGTCACCCTGTTAGAAAAGCTACACGTATTGATGGGGGCTGCCCTTCCGCATTGATCAGCACCCGACAGCGCCCTTGCGAATACCGCCAGGACATCCCGAGGGACGATTTTTGACGCTACAACCTCCGTCCCTTCCCACAGAGCAAGCTCAGTGGGTTAGACGTAAGGGACCTCATCCGCCGCCGGCGGCGGACCCCATTGGCCATTAATCCCCGTGCAAAATCTCTCCGACAGAGGGTTAATTTAGACTAGCAGGTGCTCAATAGCACCCGCACCTACCTCAATTGAAGCTGACCCGAGAACACAAGGAAAAGTAGGTCTTTACCCAAAGCCAACGGACTACCCCGTACAACCTCCCCACCGACAAATAGGATCGTCTCTACTCATACGAGTGCTCCCAGGTCAACGACATGTTGGAGTGTTTTTAGCAAAGCGAACAAATTATACTAAATACGCGAGAGCTAGACACCTAATTACATTCACTATACGAAAGACTACGGCCGTAAATACCCTAAGGGGGCTCAAGGCCTCCATCGGGAGACCCATAAGGTCCTGTTGCGGCCACAACTTGTGCCCGATCCACTGAGCAAGCTCAGCGGATGATGCGGAAGGGCAACCCCCAACACCATGATCAATACGTGTAGCTTTTCTAACAGGGTGACTACTCTTATATGACTACTCGAATGAATATGCTTGACCCGACCACAAGAATAGAACAGGCAAGACAAGCACGATGAAAAGTGAAAAGGAACAGAGTGAGACGAGAAGGCAGAAAGTAAAATAGAAATAAGGAAGTCAAAATGTAGAAAAGTAAGGAACAGAGTTATAAAAGTAGAGAAGAAATAAGGAAAGAGTAAGTAAGAAAGTAAAGAATGAAGGATAAAGAAATAAATATAGAAAAATAAGAATTTCGAAAATGGGTAAGAGGGGTGCGTCCAAGAGACCAATATAGGAGACCGGCTCGAGAAAGAATGAGCGCTCCGAGTTCGGGCGCTGTCTCAAGCGCTCCCCCCACTCTCCGCCTGCTCCCACTCTCCGAGCCTTGCGCGACGAATTTGCGAGCACACAATTTTGGACAACTTCCAGTATTTCTAAATATGCTTGGTCTGAATTTCCGATTTCTAAATGTTAATATTTTATTTTATTGATTTAATTAATTATTTCAATGTTCCAAATACCTAATTTATTAATATTTCAATTTGAACGTAATTCATTTTCGATATTCTACAATTTCAATTCGATTTTTATCTACTCCGTATATTCTGCGAGATTTTGATTTTGCCCCAGTTTTATATTTTAAATAAATTTTGAAAGTAAATCAAGATCCAATAATCTTTAGTAGTATTTTGAAAGCTTTATTCAATTCTTCGTATTTTCAATATTTCTGTGCAACGAACTTTTTCTTCTTTTTCCCTCTTCCTTCTTCTTCTTATTCCTTTCTGGCTTTATGCTCCTATGGAGGGTTATAAGGGTTGCTCTGGGAACCAGCGGTGAGTTGCGGAGAACCTCTGCCCGCCAAGCTACACGTTCAGCTCGGCTACGACGGGATTCGCATTATCGACGGGGGCGATGATCACAAAAACCTACCCCCGGACTCGCCGCTATGATTTAGCGCCATGTTTTTGGTATCGCCTAAAACCGTAGCGTTGTGCATTTCCCTATTCATCTCTGCGAGTCGTTGTGTCATAAATTGCGTTTCATACAGACTATACATATGCGGGCTTGTCCTTATCTCCTGGAAATACGTACTTACGAAGTATGGGTCTCGAAATTTTATTATATTTGTATATATAAGATATATTATTTGCCCGTCTAGGATAATTAAATAAAAAAAGAATGATATAACTGAAGTGCGATTATATATCTCAGGTGGGTGTAAAAATGTGTGAAGTACAGTTATTCCAAAAATCTTATTGTTAGAGGCAGTCTCTTTAGAACCCTGCGATGCGATTGATTGATAATCAGTCACTTTTTACGTATGCATATTGCATACAGATTGTAATGGGCCCAGAAATGGTTTAATTTTTTGAGTACATAGTTGTGGCACTATACGTTTAGTGTAATAAGGTCACATGTCAATCAACAAATTGAGATTTATCTATATACTATATTTCAACAAGTTGAAATGTATATGTATGTGCCGTTCGTATAGTTTGAGGACAGATTACCATAAAGCGGCGTTCAGAATAGCAAGCTGCGTTTTTATATAAAAAAAAAGAAGCTAAACCTTGAAACATCACAGCATTGGGATTCTCATCTTTAACCTAACGTAGCTCTGAGTGCCTACCATTCCAAAAATTTGGTGTGATACCGCTTTATGGTCCTCAAAACAGACTTAACCCTGAAAATTCTATTAGGACAGTCCTCAAGAGAGCCACATATTCTCAAAGTAGCTAATACTTGAGTGAAAATGTCTTCAAAGTATCCCAGCCCCAAATTTATACGTACATGTTCAGAAGTATTGCGCTATCTAAACTAGCTCGTCCATTTAATTTCTATGATATAACCACCTTCATGGTCTAAGCTGTGGACTAATTAAAAAAAAGATGCTTCTAGCTTTGTTCATGTTTTTAAAAAATTCTTAGTGTACTTGTTAAGAATAATATAAGTAACACGGAGAATATCAGTACCATTTTTAGAGAGTGCTGTTCGGGATATCAGCAATACGTCATACAGACGTCGTGAATCGCCACTAGACATACAATAGACATCCGTAAATCTGCAAATGACATCCTGCTGACCTCGTTTTGAAGTATGTTTGTCCCACCTACGAATGTCTTTCTATCCGCCTTTTGCACATCCTACCTATCATTCATAGGATGTGTTTCTAACATCCATCTGACAATTTGCTTCACATGAATAGAATAATCTTATAAGGTAGATGGTCCAGTCATCGGCCATGCATCGGCACATCGGGAAGCTGTCCTCCTACGAGCATTTCTCTAAGGCAGTATAACTTATGAAACGATACAGCAATGAAAGTTAGACGCACTAGAAATGATTCGTGTGCTGATAGGTTAGGAAACGTTCAGTGAATCTATGCACTTTTTAAAAAATATAGAAAACAAGATAAAGCAAACAACCTATTGAAAGGTATTGTAGTTAATAACCATAAAATATATTATAATAATAATAAATGGTAAAAAAGAATAATGGATAACATAAATGTCGATATTAAAACGATTTTCTAAAGATGTCATACCGCGTCGTGTTTAACTTCTGCATAAGACGTCTATCGGATGTATTAAGTATAGCATTTTTCAACCGAACGTCAGTAGGACATTCTAGACATAATTTGGATGTCGTTCTGTGTTTTGTGGGCGTTTTTGTTGCCATATACAATATTATAAATAATACCTTGTTTTGACCCTTTTAAACTGGGATAATTTGAAAAGTATTGAAAGTATTGAGCGAAGAAGCGAAATGATTGTAGGTACAAAAGTTTTATCTGAGCTTTACATGATTGTTAGTCGCCGAGATATTAATTATTTAATGAAATTACAAGATAAGTCGTACGCAATTATAGTAATTGGCTGTAACCTTTGAGTGGTTTAATACAAAAAAATTTTTTTCAATACTTTTGATGGTATTCCAGTTTGAAGAGGTCAAGATGGAATAATATTTCTTATTTTCTTCAAAGCAAAAAAAGCAGCAGTCTTAAAAAATGGTACTGATATTTCCTGTGTTACTCATATTATTCTTAACGAGTAAATCAACAATTTCTTTAATCTGAGGGCAGTTTGAACAAATTTGGTTGAAATGGCCTATAGCCTAGACTATCGGGTTATACAATGCTTCTGAGTAACCCTGTATGCGCAGTATGTGGAGTGATGACATTTTGTTCTCAAAAAATTTATCTGGATTTTAATTAACCATTTTTTTCGCGTGATTTTAAAATTCATTAAATATAAAATTTGAAGAAGTATGTATGAAAATGAAGTAGCTTTAAGAATGGCCCTCATGAAAATTTGATAGGCGATAAAGGTGTTACTCTTAAGCAGAGACTTGTGCGCAAAGAATACTATTCACCAAAGATTTCTCTCCCGTATGACGAATAGTCTTCGTGATCGAATTGAAAAGATTATAGAATGTTGATCTTAAAATATTTTTCATCTGAAATTTTATTACTCGCTGCACGTCTGCATGTATGGAGTAGATGAAAAGCAACTTTAAATAAACAAAATTACAACTGACCTACACATTTTAAGCAAATCATGCTCAGAATGAGTTATTACTCAAATTTTACTTAAACGTAAAATATGATGTAAGCGCGAACATAAATATTTATGTCAGTTTTGTAAATGAATTTTGGCAAAAAATGCTATGACCCGAAAGAAACCATTAACACAATGAAAGCATCGGGAAAATGAGGATAACAACATTTCGTAATATTTGACGAGATATTTACAAATGCAATGAGATGATGGGTTTACAAAAGGCGGTTCACTGATACCCAATAGGCTTCCAGTGTTACGTTACATTATAATATAAATAAAGACTTACGTATAATAGATTATTAAATTAACTTTGCACTATAATCTAGATGCATTTTACTAAGAAATAGCGACGAATTATTAGGTAGCAAAAGCTACCGCGTCTTTGGTTTACTCATCATAGAGATGCCTAGTTTTATAAAAAAAGAAAAAGCTTGTTAGCGATCTTCCAAGGAAATACAACTTGGGGACTACCGTTCCACAATGAATATAAAAAAATACTTGGTATTATAACACTGTCTCTGAGTGAAGCTACTCCCTATGATGTCATATACGTAGCTCCAAATCCATTAAAGATAATCAATTTTTTTTTATGAACGTAAATAACTGCTGATTAATTATTCTTTCAATTCTAGTATCAAACTCTTTCTTGTTTTTTACACAAGCTCTCCGACAGGTGTGAAATGCTATTTACGTTTCGGAATTTCGTATATCTTGGAATATGTCAATTAAATTATTAACGCCAATAAGATAGCCATCTTCGTGATTCCCGACTTGCCATTCAGCATCATGGCGAATGCGTGGTAAATGTGGAGGCAGCGGTAATGTTTTGGCAAAATCTATCATCCAAACGCCAGCATTAGTTGCATCGTGAACAAAAAGAAGACTGGAACCAACAACTTCGTGGGATGCAAAAAATGGTGACGCTTGTAACGTTGCTCTGATAGCTTTAAGTCGTTGTAGATATTTAGGAACAGCGTGTGTATAACCTTCGACGAAACGTTTTAGCGCCTCTGTAACCTGAAAGAAGCAAATTGAGTTTACGAAAATTAAAAAAACGTAGATTATCGAGAATCACAAATAACTTCAAATTAATACATTACTTGCTCAATTGAAAATGAAATCCATCAGACAAGTATGCTATAGTTTAACTATACAGAGTTATTCAGTAGAAGCGCACTACTTGAAGTTAGTCCATCCATTTGATTTCTATGGTAGAACCATGTTCAGGTGGTGCGTTTCTACTGAATAACTCTATGTATATATATATCATGTCTTTGAGTAATTTAAGATTTTCCGAAATTTTAGATCTAGTATTTTCCTTTCTATATATATATACATATATATTCATACATATGAAACTATATGAATTTACCTGCTCACGAGTTCGCGTCGTTTTAAAATCTTTGAATGAACCTCCGTGGGCCAATTTGATACCTTCCACACGAAAACCAAGCGTAGCCGTACTTGATATGGTTTCTCGCCATACCATATATCGTGGTTTTGTCACACCTTGTACTCGTCTTTCTTCCGCACTCGGTGCACTTGGATCGACTTGTATCATCTTCTCGTACATGTCTTTCCGTAACTGTTGAACAAGATAACATTTAAAACCAATTTACCATATGTCGCTTGTATATAATAATTTATTTATCCATTTCTATCAATATATTTATAAACAGTGCTGCAATTGTTAATCTGCATAGAAGTGCAAGTCCTCGATATCGAAGGCAAACTGAGCGTTAATTTTTCAGAACTACAGTTATTCCTTTTCTTAGGTTTCCATGAAAAACAAAATTACAAATTAATTTCCTCCAAACACAGCACTTAGAGGAACAGCCTTTAACACGTAATTCTACAAGTGAATTAAAACTAAATGAAATAATGGTGCTAAATGATTTATTAAATGAAAAAGATTTGTATTATGTATGTGGAATATTAATGTTTTTATACGGTATGCCAGTCAATCAAAATTACTGCGACATAAACTATATTAAAATCTTTTTAAAAATATCTGTTATCTGTGGATTATAAATTATTGAATATCAGATATCGATTGCATCTTACTTTGGGTCTTTCTTTAGCTTTGGCGAGTTCCGATTCAAGATAAGTCCGCACTCCGACTTTGCAATCCATGACACAAGGTTGTTCAAATTCACCAAGAAGATCCTGAAGCTGTAAGTAGGAGGATATCGTAGTTTTTTTGTTCATATTATCCACTTCGGTCTCATCGGCAACGACGTTAGCAGCATCCTGGTTTCCACCATCGTCAATTTCTCGCACGTCTAACACTCCTTTAAATTCCGGTACATACGGTCTGAGAACATCGTGCATTAATAATCGAAAACAGGCCTCTTCTTGCGGGCAAAGTTTCTTCAATATAGTTCCTGGTGTAGTTCCTGCTCGAAAATTGCCCTGATGACCTGCTAGTTGAACCTGTTAGTGAATAAATATATTTTTCACAAGTTAATTCGTACTTGACATCATTTTCTACTGCTAATTCAAAATTGATATTACGGCATGATACTGACCCAAGGATATCGTTGCTTTTTATAAGTTTGAAAAAACGGGGTCCACTGAACAATATTTCTCAGTTTCCGCCATCCAGATGTCTGTAACAAAAGTTAAGCGGAGAATAATCTACTATAAGAAGTTTGACTAAAATTAATAATAAACTAATGTTTTTCCCATTAGTCGCACGTAAAAGACACCAATTAAAATTTTCAAATTTTTTACAGCATCGATTAACCATTAAAAAATTTGTAATTATTGCAGCTTGCACGTAAGAAATAAAACGCCTGTATGAAACACCGCCTGGTCATAATTTTTCGAAATTGACCTGCCACATATATTTTTCTCAGACGAAACGCACGAGCCATACAGGCCATTAATCATCCGCGAAGTTCATTAACGAGTAATTAAAACGTGAAACAGAATCTCACACGACACGCGTATAATTCATATTGCTTAAAATTTACCTTAGGAAAAACACAGTCTCCGTTACTCCTCGAAGAGGAAAACGATTTATTATCAGCATAATCGGAGTCCCACTCGGAGCTAAGGTCATCGCCACTTGCTTCGCCCCATTCGAGTGGGTTGGAATTTAATTGCGGAACGGACAACAGTTGAAGATACTCCCGATATCCAGAACTATTTTCGATCGCTCGTGATTGAGCGTCATCGATAGCAATCGTGTTTTCTAATTGATCAGCAAGATCATCGTGATCTGCGCCTTCGCGCTGATGTTGCTCGTGATGACGTTCGATAACCGGCGGTGACGGACTGCGCGACGACGAGGAGGACAGACGATCCGAGGACAGCGAAGTTCTTCGAGAATTGCGCCAGGATCGAGACCTCGTGATTCGCCTGTGTCTCCCAAGTACTCTCCTCTCCTCACCGGCACCAGCCACGTTGCAGCTGTCGCCCAAGGCCGCGGTAGTATAAATTATTTTGGGTATCATTCGCTCAATTGTTTCTTGCATTCTTCAAAATCCACAATTCCTGACTTCCTCTCCTCACCGCTGTCCGATCTTCGGATCCCCTCGGAGATTTTCTCTTGCTCCTCACGAAATCAATTGTCTCGCGAATCTTGCCAAGGAGTTTACAGCCTTTTCACTGGGGCGTCAAGAAGTCCCTGCTCGAGGCACGTTTAATTGGGTTCGCGAGTTCACAGACGCGCAGCCGAAGCATCCGGAGGAAAGCGCTTGTGCCACTTTTATTCGCAGTTAACAAGTGCACCCAGTCTGCGACGGGGATCGAGACAGATTCGAAGCCGTACACCCGCGTCTTGTATATTACGTAAAGCAGGACCTTGTTCCTCTGTGTATAATAAGGACTCGCTAGATTTACCGTAACTCCCAGCGACTTATATCACGTCTGTTCTCCCTCCTTTGATTCTTATACGATCCTTCGTCGTATCCATGGAAATACATCCTTTGTGGGTTTACGCTTTTTGGGCTGCTATCGTCTTCTTCTTTTTCGTCGTCGCTGCTCGTTTCACTAGTTATGAGTGCTGCTACGCTCACAGCCAGAGAACACGGATGCCTCGAGCGACGGAGACAAGTCTGCTCGACAGTTGGAAGCGCGCGAGCCAAAGACTGGATTTCGCAGAATGATTTTCTTTTTCGTGTCTAGACTGGAGTGGGAAGTGGCACACGATGTGTTTACAGGCATTTACGCTTAGCGTTCCGAGTCGTCCCCGATATATGTCGTGCGTTGGAAATGCGTCATCGGCAGTAAACTAATTAACGTACATACATTATAAGTTCATCGGCGGTCGTCAATCCGCACCCAGTGCACTGCCGCTTCGAATGGGGGTCTGATACCTACGTGAATAATTATTCTATATGTATATCGATACAGTTTTATCTACGTATTTATATAATACGCGTGTTAAGGCGTACTTCTACATTCGTAACCGCTCGCATACGTGCATCTTTTCACAAAAATGGGAATTTTCAATGAAACGGCAACGCCTTGCTTCGTAGCTGTCGCTAAAGATGTGTGTGAACGTATCTGTCTGCGTACGTATTTATCGAAGCTTTCAATCGACTTGACTATTCGATTATGATTTCCCTCTTTCATATCCTTGCATCAGATGGAATCAAGTTTATGAAATATATTGACATTAAATGTTCGAACAGCAACGCAGCTCGGAAAGGTAAAGATAATCTTTTAATGGATAATCTGATAAGATAAGATAATCTTATCTTTTATAATTATACATATATGTATGATATCAACGGCAATTATCCAAGCAAGTTTTCTATCATGTTACACTGAATGTCCGTTACATTAATATGGACTCGTAAGATTAACCAATCGTCCGATCAACCAACGGTGTGAATTTGCTTTCTCAAGACAACGATATCATGTATATTCGGGCTGTCATGAAATTTCAATAAAAATAATATATTGCGGCAATGATTTGTTTATGATAATATATATGAGTATTGTAAAGAATACTAGAAAATGTTTGAAGTAAAACAAGCAAATAAGATGTGCACACGTGCTACTTAACAGCCTAAAGTGGCAGATAATTGATACTGAAAACCTTATTTACATGCACCTTGTTCAAAATTTCTTTAGCGCAATATTACGTGACGCTTGTTAAATGTACATTCATTTTGAAAAACTACGGACATACTTTTGTGCAAATAAGTGGCATTCAGAATGCGGTTTCTCCTATAACGTTCGAAACTGTTAAAGCGCGTGTGTAATCATTACGGACGTCGAAACCAATTAGGACTTCACGAACGTCCGTGTTCTGTGCTATTTCATATAAAATTGTAAAGTTATGAACTTACATTCGGATGCCTGCGCTTAGCTATATTCGTTAGGCAGAAGAATGAAAAATAAGTGACAACCAGCGTATTGGATATCAGTAAAAAAAAAAAAAAAAAACTTTAAAAAGGTTAATTACCAATTCCCAGTATTCGACTTATGTATTTTCATTAGTAGAAACGTATTAAAGATATTTCCATGATACTAATCTCTAGCGAAGCACAATCGAGAGACGACATTACGGACTACACGCGGAGAAAGCGTGTCAAAATGCAGATTGTAAAATCTGCGCGTAACATTACGCTGACATTACTGAAATCAAATCGAAGTTTGGTAGATAGCTAATCGATTAACGCAACGAACCAGTGCGCGGCCCAAATTTCATTCACAGGGTTAGACATATCTGACGGAGAGTAAAGAAAAGGAGAGCGACAACTAATTGATGCGGTGATTGAGCAATAACATGAAGCCTAAGGGAACGATAAATCGATCCGAGCGCCACGAGCGGAATGAAATAGAAGCGCATAATTTATTTCGCTGGCTGGTTCGATCCATGCGTTTCATTTGACAACCGCAGTTCGCCAATGAGGTCCGATGAGAATCATCTCGAGGTCATGAAGTTTCCTGTCGTTCGCAGTGTCTCGATTTCGATTAGTTAGCCTGTTCCGTGGGTTGACGTAATGGATGAAAATAAAATGGGACTTCCGTGCTAAAGTTTATAATTCCCTAAGTGGGTACGAGATTCGATTAATTTCGCTGGCAACGGTACTTCGAGACCCTTTCTTTTTTGCATGGCTCTTTGTAATTCGACTGGAACTTTGTATTAGTAGAAAGAGGAGTTCCGATGTATTACCTTCTTACGTCCGACCGAGTTTGGATTTTGCTGATGTTTGTCGACTATCCCCAGGAGGCAATCGTCGCACTTGCAGTAGCGACTCGTCGACGAGGAATCGGCTGATAAGAGGGAACTGAAAGTGCTGACACTGGCTTGACTATCCATCGAATCGGTTCTGAACAGAAGCGATCTCTTGGCTAGTAGAAGATTTCGATGTCCCTCGCGTTCTGATTCTTCGGACAAGCTCTGCCGCTCGATCTTCGCGAGTAGCAGCTGCTCCATCAAATTTAAGCTTGGGGATGCCGGGCTGGTTGGGGGCGTCGGAGATGCCGCCGCTGCCTTCGAGCCTCCCGAAATATCCATACTTTTTGTCGGCGCTTTTTCCATTTTCGCTTCTTCCTCCATTTTCTTCTTTAGTCTTCTACACTGCATTCAGTCGCTCCTTTATTTCGTTAATTGGCATTTCCTTTAGTTAGAAAATAATATAACGTTACGCCTCGTTTTTCTTTCACTGGCTATTTTTAATCTCTTTAGGAGGGTCTGCTTCCTTTTTATCAAACACCAAATGTATTTCTATGTGCGCGTGTATCGGCGGTCAAACGAATCTTCGCGTTCCGTTAAATCATCCTTCCATTGAAACTTATCTCGATCACTTCTCGATAAAAATCATTTTTTCGAATCTTCCCGAGAACACTTATACCGTTAAAGCCTTTTACGAACACTTTTTCTTTTTAATAAGATATTAAATCTTTACCATCGGACCACCGACTTGCAACACTCGCTACGAGTAACGTGATAGAGAAGCAACGAAAGCATGACGAAAGTATGAATAATTTACTGGGAACTTTAAAAGTGCTTGCAGATGCCGCAAAGCACGTTGCTAATGTCTCTTCACGCGACGGGATCAAATTCCCTTAATGTCTGTTTAATAAAACATTTCGGCGTCCAAACGTCCATAAGAGAAATTCGATATCCAGCGATTCCAGCGACAGCGGAGCACGTAAATCCGTCGATCATGTTTGTCCTTTGATCAGCGGAGAATTGAATTAGCCAGAAAAAAGATATTTGAGCTGCTATTTAAAAATTCCGACAGACCCGAAGACATTGGACCATCAAAAATACCGACTGCTCTTCCCGTAGCCTTTTTCCTCGAAATACCCGAGCATCGATCCGCACGTATGAGAGAGATAAGAACGAGCGTTTCTCGCTGACGTGCACTTCTTCTGTGTATTCTGTATTCTTCACGTACTCGTAATCGTCTCTTCAGATCTAACGTGACACTTGTTGGCCCCCGTTTCCTCTACGGGCGCAGACCGTAGGCACGACAGAAAAATTCAAATGTTACAACGGATCCAGCATACGTGTTAAATATCGACCGCGCATAGGTTCTTCCTCTCACAAATTACTATACGGTCTTTCTTCCGCGTAGAATTTTTTAGTCATTACACTTTTTCACTTTAATGCAAAACTTTTACAGGAAACTTAGAAAAACATCTGGTACGCGGATAACGAGTTCGCTCAAACTATTTAGTCGAGGAATAAACTGATGGAAAGGAGCAGCGTGGCAGGGAAGCGAGGATCGAGGAAGCACGATACGTTGTACGGGAGGCTGTCGCGTCCGACTGAGAGTCGACTGCAGGAGATCGGACCTAGAACCAACTAAGCGAGTAAGCGAGTGAGTGACTGACTGAATGACTGACTGACTGACTAAGTGGCACAATGGTTGTGATTATTTAAAAGTCCACGAAAATTGACGTTCTCAATTTTACTAATACGAATAGGTACACGTCGCATATATCGAGTAATGAAATACGTAGCATGAGAAAGATTTTGAAAAATCTTCGAACGCGAGACTGGACATCGATCCGAGACTAAATCAGAAATTAAATAAGTAAACAATTAATTAATTGCCTGCGAATTCCCAGTCCTCTCGTGTTTGCGTCTACCTCGTCAATGGTACGTGCCAATAATTAATAATGAGGAAACTAATTTTCCTTCCTTGTTTACCTAATGTCGTGCTCTCTCTTCGTACTGCTCACACGAGTCCATATGTATATACGTTACTTTATTCACAAGAGACTAATTAAAGAATAATAAGACTTATTACCTCACGAAAATGCAAAAGAAAGTCGTGCATGGTAATTTTAACAGAAAATTAAAGAAGAGCTCTATTATGGATTAGCCACGTGCATCTTCTTTGAGACGTCTTAATAGCGATCCTCTGAATATGCCTAATTGTAAATCTGTTTTGGTAATAATTCATGAGAGGACAATAATGAAAGTCGAACAAAACGTAAGCTCCTAGCTCTATAT
Organism: Calameuta idolon; assembly: GCA_030142285.1. Taxonomy (NCBI): domain Eukaryota; kingdom Metazoa; phylum Arthropoda; class Insecta; order Hymenoptera; family Cephidae; genus Calameuta; species Calameuta idolon. The sequence continues at coordinate 17,688 of JARQSV010000180.1, read as the reverse complement.
TTTTGACACACTATGTACATCGCATATACGAACACGCGGTGGTACGTACACATGGCTGTACACGGTGTCCCAGAAAATATACACTCCATCACATCGTACTACGTTACGACATAGGTGTGCTAACGCAACGTGCTCAAGAGTGTTCATCCATGTGTCCGATACGTTATCCAAGTGTCTGCGCAGAACAGCTTGGTGGGGATATAAACCTGGAATTCCAGAACTGCCAGTAAGCTTACTACGAATGTGTTATTTCAAGTATTTCAGTTCAAATGATAGAATTTATATACTCTACAGAGACATTACGTTTCATTTACAGATATAAAAAGTAACAGATTGATTATGAGTGGAGATAAACAAGAAGCAGGGGGAAAGACCGCGAAAGGTACTTTCGAGTAGAGAGGGATTGCAGCATTCTCCTTCTCTCTCTCTCTTATTCCCATTACTTCTGAATAACCATATTTTTGTCACACTTGGATTCTGGGTCACAGTTTTTCAGGAAATCTATTAACCTTTAAAGGACCGATAACGCCACTATGGTAGCGCTAAAAAAAAACTTGCGACTTTCTGGAACATATTTATATACATGAAATTCCAATAAAAAAAATTACATTTTCTTCATCAAGAATTTCCGGTATAATAAAGGTTTAAAGGTTCATCCATTAAATAGTTATGTGTATTGAATAAGTGTTAAAATATATAATTAACCAGCATTTTCAGTCTGAAAAATATAATAGGATTTAGATATGACACAGCTGCACGGTATGGTTATACCTGGGGTTTACGAAACTCTCACCCTTTTCAAAGACTGTTCGTACTATTCTTTGCATGCTGTTAAAGCTAGACGAGTCTTTCTATAATATTTTTTCTTGCTTATCATCTCTTTTGTATTATATCCTTCCTAAGGCCTCTTTAAGGTGCCACTCTTTACTCTCCCTTTTGCAAGGATACGTAAGTGGGTTCTGTGTGTCTCTATACAGATTGAGCTTCAGCTAGGATACGAATACCTTTTACATTCGCAATGCGTGTGTTATCGGGTAGACGCAATATGCTAATGACTGGAGGTAAATGATAGAGGTAAATAACTGCTCGTGAATATACTCACTTCGGGTTAATATTGTAGGTAACAAAAAAATATAGAATTGCTTTTTGACACCTACATGTAACTTTTTTTCGAATTGTGGAAATATTCGAAGACACCCGTATTTTTTTACACTCCTTTTGCCCTTTGTAATAATTGCTGTTAGTGAAAAAAATGATAAACAGTAAATGATAAGTACCATATAAACATATGGTAATTGGTAACGACAATTTCGATCTGATTCTGCGACAACGCCCACAAAGCAGGATCGGTTTGTATGGTGGAAAACTTTCTTTTGTCTGCCTCAAGCATTAAGTCTTTTTACTTCTCAACGGAATGTTCAAGTGGCATGCTAAAAAAAAATCGGAAATCTAGAAAGAACAAAAGAATTCGGAATAGCATTTTTCTAAGAATAAGGAAATCAATTAAAAAATCAATTAAAATCGATCGAAAATTGTTCGTCGAAAGGAATCAGATTTTTTCAATGGAAATTTATTGTCCATTCTCATAGATTTCTATTAACGAAAAATGAGTGGGATTCCCTATTCAAATAAAATATTTATTGCACATAGGACAATCACCAATAAAATCATATTGAATACGACAACGTATTAATTTCGAATAATTTTCATTCGGAATACAAATACCTTCGATTGAATCCGATTGTAATTGAATTGGCTATCTATCGGTTTCAATTGACTTTAATCGAATTTCTTAAACAGGGATGGTTCCTTGATAAACTATTAATTTATCATTAACCTATGTTACGCTCTCACAAGATTCAATGTACAAGAGATTAATGAAAGTGTCACAAAAGTAACAAGCAGTCAATAGAACTCGTTAAATGTACTTCGATGATCTACGAGCGAGCCGGCCACATGAATATAGTATGTGTTTCCCCACGAGCCCATGAGACTTGTTCGGTTACAACTTACGATATCTACCGCTGTGCTACGTACTACGAGAGAGTGTGTTCTCTTGCGCGGCGAAACAAAAAAAAAAGAAAGGGAGATTCGAGAGAGAAAGAAAACGACGAAAAAGAGTTAGGGCAAACGCGGTAAGCAGTTTGCTGGATGTTCATTCGCATATGTGTAATCGGAGCTAACCCAACCAGTAAGATACTATACATTCAGATTAATACTTTATCATAGTATTTATAATTTTTGTATATCTATAATTAAATACAATCTTTGTCGGAAAACGTTATGCGTTTTTTCCAATAATAAACGAAAGCGAGAACATTAAACTTTCCGTTAATAAAATAAGCATTTGCGAGTTCATAAAATAATATGATCGTCAAATAAAAATAAAAATAAGAATGTCCGTTTACATTTCCAGATTAGAATGAATCCGTGATGTTCTTGTTTAGTGTAAATAATAGTAACAAGCAATATGTAGGATTCTGGTTTGGACCGGAAGTCTGTTAGGATTATAAATATTATTTGCCAATCCATTAGAGAAAAAATGCTTCAGGCAATAGTCAAATAAATTCAACAGTAGTGTATAATATGAATTTTGGAATATGTTAAACTGTACAACTGCAAATGCAGTTTTTATTTTTTGACCATGACAGACTGTACGAAGAAAACAATGCTTATATTTATTATACATGTAGAAATCTGGGTTTATAAATAAAATACTACAATTTAATGTATGCTTTCATTACGTTGGTTGAATTATAAGTTACAAACTGGTTTGGTTGGATGAAATTTCATACCAAATTCGACAAATTTTTATTAAAAGAGTGGCTGTCACTGAGCAATGCGAATGTGCTGATAACGATAAACGAGTGCTGTGAAATATTTGGAAAGACTGTTTAGAAAATATAAAAGGACAGGTAAGTAAACTGTTGGAAGAAAAGTATATAAGTGTTATTAAAGTATACAGAGCAATGGCTGTCATTCTATGAATAGTCTTACAACTAAGATATAATCATTCAAGAAGATCAAGAAACGCTAAAAACATTTTAACTTCTGAGATAAAAAAGATAATTCTAATGCAGAACAGCTTACCTTCTAAATTAATCCCATACTAACTTAATGCTGTTTCTGGCTTTAAGAATATTCTACTGAAACGTATGAATTTTACGCGAGTAAACTGAAAGCTTTCATATAACTTGAAAATATTTTCATATTTTGATCATAATCTTACTATGTTATGACATTTCACACGAATAATTATTGTCAGCACATATATCAGTATGAAGGCAACGATTTTTGTATGAACAATACAATGCTCCCACACGTTTCATGCCGAATTAGAAATAATACGATTCATGTAACTTTTCAAGCTTTAAAGCCAATCATAATATCCTGTTGAACATCTTTTTAAATAATAAAATTCTTATAATTTTATAATAGCCGTGCAACATTACATACAAACATCCTAATTTCTAAATTCAAAAACGAAGTACGATCATTAATGGTTAATCAGCATTTATGTATATAATGCAAAACAAATTGCAAGGTGCTTGTATCGATTAAGACATACTGTGCACAGAGTTTCCAGAATATACTGCTAGATGGCGAACTGTATTAATACACACAGGGAAATGAAATTACTCACCCGTGTAGGCCTAACTGGCAGTAGTTCAGTGACTTCAAAATCATCTCCACTGAGGCTGGAGTTGGTTGAGCAGTCAGAAATCTTGCGAGGGGGTGGTAGTTCCAAGAGATCAATCGTTGTCCTATCCTGTGTCTCCAATGGTTCATCTTCATTGTTCCTTAATTTCAATGAATTCCACTGCGGGGAGTAAGAACTTGAAGATGCCAGGCAGGAATTCCGTCTGTTTCCATCCATGTTAACATTTCTGGCACAGCAAGCATGTCGTGCTTGATTATGGTGCGTTTATAAACCTCTAATAACAATCTTATACATTATAAGGAGGTAGCGATTTCTAATAAATCATTATTCTCCTACAAAACATGGACCATAGATATATACCTTTCAGAGGCACTATTTGTTGAACTTATGCAGAGGTAGCAGGAATCTGAGTGACGCCTATGATGGCATATTTGGGGAAGTTTGCTATCTTGTAATAAGAAGATGTCATTGAATTCTTTAATTTCGTCACAGTCCAAACATGAGCAGCTACTGGCCTGGCTTGGTGTTCTGCTCTTGTCAGTAAATTTATCTAAATCTAGATTACTTCTTTCAAACTTCTCATCCAAATAGGAATAGTCAGAGTAATCACTGACTACAACACTTGGTGTCCTCCAAAATCTTGGTTGACCCTCAGTAAATTCATAGTCTCCATTTTCTCCCAAGTTAGAATTTTCCCAGCCTGTGAATTACTCATTTACTAACATCCTGGCTGTTAATTGTACAATTTTAAACTTACCTTTGTTATGATCCTCATCGCTGAGAACAGCACTGTCAGAACTGCAACATCTAGATACTTGAAGTTTGTGTTCCATTTGTTGCTCCGCATTTCGTAAGATATCTTCTTCACTTGGTGCAGCAGAATCTAGGCTCCAACATCGACGAAAAGAATTGTTTCGTGGGATTGTATCGGGCTCAATGCCTTCGTCACTTTGAGAACTTTTACTGTGAGACCGTGCTACGGCCATCTTAGCCACATTAAATTCAACTTGTTCCTTCGCTTCTGCTAGATCAGAAGTATCGTCTAGCATTCTGTCACGATTCACCAAATTTTTGGATTTCATTTTAAAACCGTCAGAAGCCTCATGTTCGTGCCAAGTATTTCTCTCCGAGAGAAGTTCTGTGAATCGATGAATGAGATCCCGAATCGGAGAAAAGATAGGACACTGTTCGTTTTCGTACTGATTTTCCACAATTCCAACACGTCGTTTTCTGAACAATTTTGTCTCTGAAGGTAATAATAAGGTCGAGGATGATTGAGTAACGGTCTCAGGGTTAATCCTGTTAGAAATGTTCTTAAATCTTCGATGCTGAAGTTGTAAAAATTGTTCTGCACTCTTTTTGATATTAATAGAGCGTCTCGTGGTGTATAAATTACGATATCCAAAAAGATTGATAGTTAACGTATGCGCTCTGCGGAATGTCTTTTTAACCGACCGGCTATTTGAAACACGGGACGCACACCGCGCACGAACACCACGCCGAACGTGTCGACGACCATTACGAACCATGAAAACATTAGATGGGACACTCGATCTGCTTTTACGTTTTGCTTGCCCCACCAGTAGCACTACTTTTTCTTTTGTCGATCGAAATCTATTTGATCCTCTAGTATTTTTTTCATCATCATTGACATTCCTTTGAACCATTGTGACTTCTACTTTCTCTCGTAATGATTGCTCATTATTATACAAAGTTTTTGGGGCCTATTGGTGGCATTCATCTTTGCTCGTGTCTACACGTCGAATACATTTTTTTCTTTATTTTCATACAAAATTTAGTACGGAACAGAATCCAATCCTCTTCACTTTCAGGAAAAGAAAAGTCTTCCACAGAAACGTTTCGCTGAAAAATGAATAAATAAAAGATTTAAATTAATAATAATTTCGATAAATAATGTTCTTTTATATCGAGTAGTAGGTAAACTCAAATAAAAAATTTAGGGCTCAACACATTCAACATACGTATGTATTTAGACGCACACGACATGTGTACAGGATATTGAACATGAAAAGCACATATCACAGTGTGAGAATCCGCACCATGCATATACTCAAGCTTTTCTTTCAAATCCATCGGTCAAGCTTCATCATTGATTGATTCGATGGGATGGCAAGTAGGCCATTCGATTTTCTGAATATTCGTCTATCCCGACAGTCCTAGAAAGACCGTCGAAATTTAATTACTATTCTAAATATCACATTATTGCCCACAATATTCAAATATGACACACATACTTATACCTACGTATATCTTGTGAAGTATAATATATTGCCTTGCTCATCCAAAATAAAAGTAAAAAAAGAACGAGTTATAAGGCAGGCTACACCATCGGCTACATCACGGGCTACACTTCCTCCTGGTCCGATTGACGTCACGCGTGCGTCAGTCAAGTCAAAGAAACAAGAAAGTTTCGATTGAATGATCACACCCGTCTCATAGCCATTACGGGTTGCTATCGTTAATTCTTTTCTAGCTTTGACACTCGCCCCATTACCTTGTCAATGTAAGTGCCCCTCCCCTACCCCCCCCTCTATTTGAGCCCATCTAATGCCCGGACTATTTTATCATTTAAACTAACTAACTGGATAATTTCAACATGAATATACAAGATCTCACATTTAGTGCTCCTCTTTTTGCATTGCCCCAACAAAGACAAAGTAATAGTTATATGTGAACAATGTTAAAATGTGTTATTAATCTATAAACTAGTCATAAAGCACCTCATGTACATAACTACTATATCCCTGAATAGGATATTTTACCATTACCGATATTTAAATGTTACTATACGTTTCATCAGCCTATTGATATCAGCTAATGTGTACATGATAGCATCAAATATTCTTTTATGTATAAATTCGCATTACGAAATATTTTCTACGTCAAAATTCTTTACGCCTCATTAGGATGAAAAATGACGTATCATTCTGATTAGCTATTATGTCAGAATTGATATCAGTTTAAGTGAAGATAATTAAAAATGATGACATTTAACAAGTGTAAAAAAACTTTTTCATATATTAACATTAGTTAATGAAGTAATGTTAAATCTGATAAAATTTTGTTGCCTAATATCGCCTTTCCTCCCCTTAGTTACTTTTAACAGTCGTTCCACTTGATCATGTCCTGTGACCTTGGTTAAGTCTCCACCTGATCAAAAGGTCATGGTTTTTCATATCGTCGGAAGTACGCGATTGAACGCATGCGCAACGACAGGCCAACTATGTTCCGTCACGTCTGAACGATTGTCCGTATTGAATAAGCTTCCTTTCTAGTAGTAGCACACTCTTACTTCATCACATGTCCATGCCATATAGAAGATAGACTACACTGGCACGTGTCTTCCATTGGGGACGCAACCATAAGGAAAGGAAGGAAGGAAAATAAACTGCACATCTGGCACATCTCCTCATTGGAGGAGTCAGCCATAAGGAAAGGAAAGGAAGGAAGGAAGGATAGACTATACATAAATAAAAATTTCTCTGGCACATCTCATTGGAGAAGGCAGCCATAAGGAAAGGAAGGAAATCCAAATTTCTTAAAACATCGTCGAATAAAAAGAGCTGCTCCTTTTAGCATAATATGCATAACTTAATCTTATACGTATATGTCATTCTATTAGATTTATTCGTGGATCTTCCTCTTTGGAAAATTATTAAATTCTTTTTCAATACAAGAAATGGTTCATTTTTCATGATTACATGTTAATAAGAAACAAGAAAGTCTTTTCACAATGGCAATTATCAATATCTATCAGTGTAATAGATGTCGTCCAAACATGAATTTTGAGAAGTTCCACTTTTTAATAATTTGTAAGGTAGAGATATCTCAAAAGAATTCAAATAAATAGTGGAGAAGAAATCTAGGAGAGATGGAGGTTAATTTGCAATGGAATCAGGTCAATGTCGCATGAAGGCCAGCGGCTCCGCTCGCGTCCTAGATTGACGATTGTACTTATCATACAGTCAAGCCCCTCGACAGCTAACGATCCTTTCCTTCCAGCGCTTCTGCAAGAGTCAACCGATATTTCCACCTCTCTGGTTGTGTTCTCCTAACCTTACTGCTTGGCCATGCCTATAAGCGCATGCGCTTTCCAAAGTATTTTGACTCAAGTACGCGCACTCAGTATAAATATGAAAGGGGAAGGGATGTTAACTATTGCGAAATCTTGTTCACAGATCTGTTAACTATTGAGAAGCCTGACTGTACATATTTTATATTTGAATAGTTGAAGCACGATACTTTGACTTTCTTTTACTATTTTCATTGCTAGATACACATACATATCCAGCAAGCAAAATACTCAAGTCAAATTGTAATTTCATAACGTTCTGATATCTTTCGAAATTTATTCGTTATTGAGAAATGGTAATCAGTTCATAATTTACGTCATGTAAGCATCAGACACGAAGAAGCGTATTGAGTAATACAAAGTAATGAGACGTCAGAAGATACTCTCTTCACCAAATTACACTTAATACAAAGTAATGTTCAAAAGATAGTTCATTCCGTTGCCCCTAAATTATTAACACTAATTATAGCAAGAGGAAATTATTGAACATTATAAAATTTATTATATCTTCGAATCATGATGTTTTCAAATAACTTAATAACTGTCGTGTCTTACCTCTTCATTTTATAATAAAATGTTGTATCTTCTTTTTGTTGAATGTGAATCGTACTGTCAGTATATACAATTTTTTGAAGAAAAGCTGAATCGTTTTCGGTCACCACCAAATCACAAGCACTTCGCGTTTGCGCGGAAAAATAAATATTTTAACGAATTTTGGATTTACATTCCAGTTTACTAATTTAAGGATTAATATACACGTATGTTAATAAAGTGACAGTAACGAGAAAACAGATTCTTTCCGAGTCATAGCCGTCGGCTGACTGAACTCATGACGTGAACTTGATCGGTACACAGTGGCTTCTTGGTACGCGTGACGGTTAGCGACTACGAGAGGGGCGAGGATTGTTTCATGTCGGCCGTTAGCAATCTATTTGACAAAACGTCCACTTATCATGACTGTAATGGCTTACTGTGAAAAGGTTAATGATTAATCTATGCCCGATTCAATTAGCATTCAATGGTAGTAAGCAATTGCTGCAAACGGCACTTTGCTACTGCGTGATGAAAGGATCAGCTCAAAAGAAGACTCAGCTAGTATTGAAGGTTGTCAGCCACAGTCAGCTTTATATAAAATCATCGCTTATATCTATTGGTTTTTTTTATTGTTATACTCTGATTTGAAGAATGAATAATGCCAAAACATTAATACCTTTCACTTTGTCGATTCATAGCGTTATTTTTTTTTTATTTATGAGATGTTTTCTAGAACACTTGGAAAGGAACTCACTCTTCAAAATGTAACCTATTTTGGAGTCCCCCATATATGTATATTGAATATAAAGACACAGGCGTTTTTTAAAACACATTTTAACGTGACGCTTCATTGATTTTTATTAACTTAAGTGTGAGCCTGCAACTATTCTCCTTATCATCATTCCTTATCAGAAAACGATGTTAAAATATTACGATAAACACACTCTGGGTAAACACAAACATAAGTTGCTTATTTCAGCTGATTAAGCTTCATTGATGAGAACTGAAATAACTTGAAATTTTGGTGTTATCTTTTAATAATGTTTAATAATTCTAAATAAACTTATCATGGTCTGAATCAATTAGTATGTACTTTTATCTGAGTAATTCTTCTATGAAAAAGCAACTTATACTGTGAGGTATTGACTTTAACCATCTGAAATATCTTCTAAAGTATTAGTCAGAGAATAATTATTTAACAAGAGTTTTATAGTATGGAGATGGTTTTAATGATTTTCATAGTGCTCAAGGTAGTTCAATGACTTAGATGGATTTTAAAATTTGAATAAGATTTACCGTATTGTTCTTAAGATGTTCAGAATTTAAGTATCCATTTTAGGAAAAAGATAATCAGTAATAAAGCTTAAAAATTAAAATGTAGAATGAAATTTTTATAATATTAATAAACACTGAAATATTGTAATGTTTTAATTCGCGACAGTGAATGCTTATTGTCTGAGCGTGTACTTTCATAAATTTTGAGGAAAGGCAAAGATTATCAAGGGTAAGTGAATCAATAATTAAAAAATTTCAATGTTACATTGATGTTAATAGTCATCACGTTTAATAGCCATTGCTAAAGTAAGTTTTAGTATTCTTTTTTTTCTTATACATGACCTTAAACAATTTTACTAAACTCGTTTAAAGTGAAGCTATGATAGTACGAAAAATAAATAGAAGCATTTTAATGTACTAAGAAGAAAATAAAAATTACTAGTTTCCTAAGCACCTTCAAATGCGAAAAAAATCGTTGGCATCATTCGACAGACTTCTTTAGACTTTGTAATTTTTGTTAGAAGAAATTTTTCTGACTAATAGTATCGGAGATATTCCAGGCGGTCAAAGTTACTGCCTCACCCCGTACATTATTAAATTATAGTATGAATAATATTATGATACATCATTGACGTCTTAAGTTTATCAGCATCAAAATAATTTATTTATTCAGGTAACAATTTACTACAATACCTCATAACTGGCTATGTCACTGTACTCATCTTCTTCATCGGCCGATGTCATACAAAATAAATTCGGCGCGGGGGAACCTTGTGGTTCTTTTATACGTCGTAACCACTCATTTATTTTGATTCCAGTATTTAAATGTTTAAGAGTCTTTTCAATGTACGGTTTGGTTACGACTATTGTTCCTTTTGTCATCGTCGTTCGAAGATATTGCCAAACTTGTATTTGCTCTACCTCAGACAGGTAAAACTCAAAGACGTTATTAAGAACAATGACGTCAGCTGATTTTATTGTATCTGGAGCATCTTCAATTCGCTTATGTAAAATATCAATTCGATCTTGCATATTATATTTGTGTACAATTTCAGATTGAAGTTTACAGAAATCTTTATTCATTTCTACTCCAATTATTTTTTTAGCATCTGTGTACACATAGGCCTGCAAACAATGTAACTGATTTTCAACTTTTCATGTGCTTTATTCTGATTTAATTTTTACGTACTATTTAATATTAGCATAAGCATGATAAGGGAATAATAGACATATAGTTAGTAGTTTTACCTACTGATATACAGATTATTAGAATCATACATAAGTAACAATTGATCAATTAATAACTATTAATGTATAATATAAATAAGTTACATGTGTAGCATATTCACATATATTTAAACCAACGTTTAAGATATACTTCTTTAGTTATAGAAATGCTTACCCCATACAAGACAGCGCCTAATCTCGATCCTATATCTAATATAGTTTTATCTTTCAATACTGGCAACAAATAGTTAAATATATATTGTAAGGCATCTTGTGATAATGAATGCGAAATATAAACTGAAATAAAATTTTAGTAAATAAACTTATATAAAATAAAATATCTTGGGAAACTAAAATTTTTAAGTATATTTACTTAGGGATTTAATATTTTTAGAGCCACAATCTTCACAATAATATTGCTGTAATTTTCCTGTATCCAAAAGTTCCTCAATGTCATTATCGTCATAAAGAAATCCATCAACGTGTAACGTTATATTGGGGTCACAATCTGAATTCTGTAAAACAGTTTTGTGTATTAAATCAGACATTACTAGAGAATAAAGTTTACGCACTTCCCCCGATGTTGGCAGATTGAATTTTTCTGATGGAAAAATGGCATGAAATGGCACTCTCTCTTTAATGTCTTTGACAATTGAATTAAGAATTGTAATAGGACCTTTTATTACATCATTGCGAATATGATCCTTGGAATTAGTGATGGCTATAAGAAAAATTTATATATTTAATATTTGCTATAGATCTGACATAATTGAAGTAATTAGTATAAATATAAACTATAGTCAGTCGACAAGTTTAATGTGTACTTTTCACAGATCAAAAACAATGAAGTTTCTAGCAACACCTGGTTTTAAATAGAATTTTTCTTATAGAGAACGAATGTGCATGGCTTTACACAGAATTATTTTTTATTCTTATATTTTAGCATGTTTCCGTAATTTTACTGTAACCCACATGTCATTTGTTGAAAGTTTGCAGTGTTTGCAAACTGTCCACTAAAACACATTAAACTCGTGGATTTAAGTACTCTATATACCGGCAGTGAACTGTTATTTATCTTACCATTGAGGTCACTAAATGATAATTGTGGAAGCATAAATAAAAGGATGTCCTGCCAATCTTTTTTGTTTAGGTGCTGTAGTAATTTTTTTATTTGAATTTTTGCTTCGTCCGAAGCAATAGAACTATCATCATACATTCTACACTGTTCTACACTTTTTCACTTCGATTACGACTGATTACGACTTTGTTGATTTCAGTCATAGAGGGCCAAGTGCCATGTGATATTACGTCCTGGAGCTGGTTACCTCAAAATCCCACCCTGATTGGCCGTTTAGGACCGTGAGTTTCGTCGAAGATTCGTCGCTGTACTGGTATAGAAATAGTGCATGGGGCCGGGAAGTTTGAAATTATATAAACACGGAAATTTCCTCGTTTACCTATTTCAACTGTTTAATGATACGCGAAACAATGTATTGATAAGCAAAGCAACGATTAGATAAAGTTTATATTATACTATTATGTTCCGTTCACTCTGTCGAAGCTAATTGTAAGTCAGCACTGCCTGAAGGAGAAGCGCTTCGAAGCGTCGCGAGTCGTTTTCTTGTCACGGGGAATTTTGTGGGGGGGGGGATAAAAGCGTGAAAAAGTTTCTTGAGGTGGGTTTATTAGCTAGCAAAGCTTTGATCGGTACTCCAATCCTCTGGATCGAAGTTGATTTCTGGCGTAATGATGTTATTGAATTTTCAAATTGTATAAAAACTTGAAAAATAAAAATGCAGATACTATTGGAGGGTACTGTAGCTAAATTCACTTAGTTTGATTATAATATGGTTTATTCTAAATTTAGGTACTACGACTCAATCTAATTATTTGACTGTACGATATAGAATAGAAGTGCAGCTTCAAGACCTGAAATCGAACTGCTCTCTTGGATCCCAAAAGATAGAATCCTCTGTATCTCTTACGCGTGCATTCGCACTCATACACATTTATATACTTATAAGTATTATCCTTCATGAAGAGCCAATCGGTGGCACCGACTGTGGTGGCGCTTCGCTGTCCATGCCCAGTGTCCAGGGCTTTGATCCACATGCCACTGGGATTTTAAAATACGTCATACATACGTCGTTAGCCGCCATTACTAACTACGTTTACACGGTAGTCTTAAACCAGTTTACTTAATACTGATCTAAAGGAATGAACAAATCGTAGATATTTCTACTTGTAAGGAATATTTGGGATTGGTGAATTCTTTTAGATCAGTATTAACTAAATCAGTTTAAGATCGCCGTGTAGTCACTGGCATCTGTGCAATCTGCAAATGACATCTTGCAGGCGTCATTCTGAAGCCTGTTTGGTCCCACCTACGGACGTCTTTCTGTCCGTCTTGTACATCCTGCTTATTATTCATGGAATGTATTTCTAACATCCATTCGACAATTTGCTTCACATAAATAGGATATTCCTATAAAGTCGATGGCCCAGTCATCGGTCAAGTACCGGCACACCGAGAAGCCGTCCTCTTATGAGCATTTCTCGAAGGCAACATAACTTATAAAATGACACAACAATGAAAGTTAGATGCGCTGAAAATGACGCGTCTGCTGACAGGTTAAAAAGCATTCAGTGAATGTATACAGATTAAAAAAATATAGAAAATAAGATAAAACAAACAACCTATTGACGATTATATACATGTAAGGTTCTTCAAATGGTATTTTAGTTAATAAATATAAAATATAAGGTTTTTGGCAGAATCAATGACTATCAAAACTTTTAACTAGGTTATTCGTAACCACCAAAGGATTTCACATCGATTAACTCCCTTATCGAACAAAATCGGCTAATAAGTAAAATATGTCCGGCTAAATTCTAGTTAAAATTTATTTTTAATATTCCAGAAAAACTATTGACTACCAAACCTTTTAATTAGACTACCAATCAGCGCCAAACGACCACCAAACGATTAGTACAGACAAAAAAAAGAAATCCACAGATTTCACACTCCGCGCAACCAACGGAAAACATTAGGATGTATGTTTAGGATGTATGCAAGTGCAAATTCGTTATCGAATTTTGCAATTGCGATCTTGTGGCAGCTGCCCCCCCTTCCCTTCACACGCCCCGCAGACTAGCGTGTGGAGTCGATGGAGATGACGAATGACCCTTGGAGATGACGTAGCCACCGAAGAATTTCGATGACATTTCATCATCATGATAATCCCCCGTTCCTCGTGGGCTTCTATCGTCCCGCTAAGATACGTTGGCCTTGGGAGACGGTAGAAATCAAAGAAGGTGTCAAATAACCCTTTGTACGTTACCAAAAAATTTGTTTACAATAATATAATGTGCGCTATTTATTCGAGAGGAATTGCGCATCGAGGACGGCGGATCTTTTAGGTTTATATTACCGCCGAGCTGAATAATGTTCTTGGAATAAGACACATTAATCAAGGGATAGAAAATATATTCTCTCGCCAATTAGAACCGTTGTCGATTTTAATGTACAAGTTTTCGCACCGCTTTTAATACTATTATTATTATATCTGAAAAAGGTTATAAAAAGTGGACAAAGTTTGGTGCTCAAAATATTCGAATTTTGAACAAAATTCTGAGGAACGATCGGGGAGAAAACCAAAATCTTGACCACCATTGGAATACTTGAATCGTTGAATAAAAAATTTAAACAGCACCTTCAAAAAAGAGGTGAAGGAAGGGTGAGAGAGAGAAAAAGTGACAGAGTACGCTGGGATGACTTGGAATCAGCCATCAGGGGGAGAATAAGAACGGGAGTGACAGCAAATCTGCAACACAAGGACTTGAAGCGTTTTTTGGAAGATTCAAGAAAACTGTTCGCTATTAGAATAAAAAATGCACTCCAAAAAGATGGAAATATAAACGTGAACGTCGTTTTGTCCCCATTACACATAATTCAAAATTTAAAACAGTGCTTAAGTTTAGGTGTGAAATTAACAAAAATTTATAGAGCTTTAAAGTTTAATCAAGCTCTATGGTTAAAGAATATATAAATTTAAACACGGAGATGAGGAAAAAATCTTAAAAAAAAACTTTTAAAAACTGATGAATAATTCCGCTTTTGGTAAAACAATGGAAAACGTTAGGAAACAAAAAGACGTTACACTCGTTACTAAATGGGATGGGAGGTATGGAGCGAGGACATGGTTATAATCGAATTGAATCGTACCAGAATTAAATTCAATAAACCGATATACATAGGATTTTCAATTCTGGACATCTCTAAAACATAGACTTATGGTTTTCACTATAACTACATCAAGAAGACTTTCGACACGGATGGCTTGCTATACCACTTTAATGTCCCCAACGTATACGAATCAATTAACCGTGATGTACACAGATTCGACACTTCTGACTATCCTCCGGATAATGTATACGGTTTACCATTAGTCAATAAGAAAGTTCTAGGTCTGATGAAGGATGAAAATAATGGTAAAATTATGACTGAGTTGGTAGAACTGCGAAAAAAAAAAATGAATTTTTCATCATAAATTTCAACGCCTACCAATGACCTGGGTGCCGTCATCCAGATTTTTATTGTCTTTGGTGAAACGTGACCCCTGATCAGGTTGGAGGGATTAACGGGAGTTTCAGACTGGGTAAAATCTCCCAGTAAAATATCGAACTAGAGAAAAGTAAAAATATAGAATAAGAGAAAGTGTACATGTAGAAAAGAAAAGTATATAAGTCTGTGTATACGGAGGTACGTGGAGATATAACCCTGGAAATAAAATAAGATTAGAGCTGTTGACTGTTTTCTAGCACTCTCGAAGCTAGGATGTTTATTGCCATGTATACAATGGTCAAGTGGACCCAGTTCGCGTGTGCATTTAGATCCTAGTTTCTAGGAACTACAAGTGGGGATAAGCTGGAGCGATTCGTCCGGCTCGATGCGACTTATCAGTTCTACCGAAGCCGCAGAGAAATAAAGAAATGGTTCCGGCAGAGAAAACTGTGATAATAGTGAGTGTAGTGTCCTCTACGTTCATCTTAGTGCACTAAGTATTTTCAAATAAGTTTTACTACAAGGTGTTGTTTTATTGTTATTACAGATTCCTGGATACATTTCCATTAAAGAAATGGTTGATAAAAGGAGTGAACGGAGGGAGAGGAGAAGAATTAACGGGTGGCTCCTCTTCGAAGAACAAGATTCGGGCGGGGAAGATATTTTTTTCTTGAGGCATCTTTTTGGAATTCCTCGGGCCGGATCTTTAAATTGGTGCGTATTAATCAATTTTATTTATACATATATATGGTGTTCCAAAACTATTTCCAGAGTGTGCGTTATCGAATCGAGGATAAAATTCTAAAACTAGATAACTTTGGAGTAATTAATTATTATTAATGATATTAACCAATCGAGACACGCTTGTCTCGCCGTTAAGGGAAATGGGTGGAGCTACCGGGTGAAAGGCTACATGGAAAAAAATTTGGAACACCCTGTATATGTGTGTGTGTGTGTGTGTGTGTCATATATGAATAGTAATATGATTATTATCTATTTTTGCAGAGACTTGGAATACGAGTTTGAAGACTAAGCCTGATGGGATTTTCAAATTGGTGTGTATTAATCAATTTTATTTATACATATATGGTGTTGCAAAATTATGTCCAGAGTGTGCGTTATCGAATAGAGGATAAAATTCTAAAACGTAGATGATCTTCGAGCAATTAATTATTATTAAAAATTAATTAAATTAGCCAATCGAGGCATGCTTGTCTCACTGTTAAGGGAAATGAGTAAAAAGTTACCGCGTGACCAGGCTACATGGAAAAAGATTTTGGAACACCATGTATGTGTATATATGTCATGTATGAATAGTAATATCATTATTATCTATTTTTTGCAGGGACTAGGAATAAATTTAAAAAAAAATTTTTTAATTTTTAATTTTTTGTCATTTTTTACGTTTCTAAATTTTTATGTTTTTTAAAATAACAATAAAATTTATAAATATTACATATTAAAATTAAGTTTTGTTTTCTTTATTTCAAACTCCTTATAAGTCCGTCTTATTAATCCAAGTGTTATGCGATTCATCGAAATCTAACCATTTAACAAAAAGTCTATTCCCACGTTTCCTCAACACCCTCTCCACAAGATATATGTCGGGGTACTTGACTCTGGTAAGTTCCTCTTGGTAAAAGCCGCCTTCGATGGGATGATCCTGATAGTCTTTGAGTTTCCACGTCACCGGATGGTAATTCTCCACTTGACTTATCGTAAAAATTTCCGTTCTCCAGTTAGGTGTATAGCCTTTTTCAAAAATGTGTTTGAACTTCCTAATTCGTACTTCGTCTCCACCTTTAAATTTTGCAAGTCTGAGAGTGGATTTGATTTTGAAATTCTTGTACACTCGATGCAGTAATTTTTTTTCGTTTCTAGCAGTGACGTCTATCAGTTTCATAACAATGGTTCGATGCTTACTGTTATTGTAAGAGGATAGCAGGTCTGATAAGATGTTAAACCAACGACGGTCTTTGGTAGGTTCAGCTCCTCGAGATTGGCAACGTTGCAGAGCCTCTTGTTATCAATGTAATAGTGACCTGCAGCTGTGAATTTGAATCCAGCACCAGGAAGACCGCGGCTACTCGTAACTGCGGCCCTGCTACTCAATTGACGACCAAACACGTCCACGCTCATGTCCAAAGTGATGCTCATGATCGTTTTATCGAATTAATAAATAATACCAGCCTCACGCAACTCTTCGATAATCGATACGATTTCGTTGGAGTGGCTAGGATTACCAGGTTCCTGAGACGCAAGGAGCAAGCGAAGACGGTCTACTAATTCATTGGGATCGTCCCAGTACACGTAATCCGTTAGTCTATCCTTAGC
>JARQSV010000179.1:0-10680 GCA_030142285.1 Calameuta idolon | reverse complement strand
TTGATAGGTGGTATAATTATAAGTAAAAAAAAATTAATGTCAATAAGATTTGAGTTATATTATATAATATCGTTAGTTTTAGGGTCAATGATAATTTTTATAAAATTTAATAAACATGTTTTATTAATTTTAATAAGATTAGAATTTTTTGTAGTTTCAATATTTTATATTTGATTTTCATATTTTAATATATTGGAAATAGATCAATTTATATGTTTATATTATTTAGTTTTTGCTATTAATGAAAGAGTTTTAGGATTATCTATTATAATTTTAATTGTTCGTAATCAAGGAAATGATTATTTTAATTTAATAACTTTAGCTAAATGATAAAATATTTTATTATAATTTTATTGATTATATTTGTGTACATACTTATAAATAAAATATTAATAATGAATATTTTATTTCAAAATTTAATTATTATTGTAATAATAATGTTTTTTGTAAATTTTAGTTTTATTAAATTAAATATAATAGATTATTATTCAATAAGGTATTTATTTGGATTAGATTATTTTTCTTTTTGAATAATTATATTGACTATTTGGATTATTATTTTAATAATAATGGCTAGAATAATAATTGTAATTCAAAAAAAATTTTTATTTTTATTTATTTTAAATTTATTATTTATACTTTTATTATTAATAATAACATTTAGTGTATTAAATCTAATAAGTTTTTATTTTTTATTTGAGTCTAGTTTAATTCCAACTTTATTTTTAATTTTAGGATGGGGATATCAAGTTGAACGGATTCAAGCGGGGGTTTATATGATAGTATACACATTATTTTTTTCACTACCTTTTTTATTAATAATTTTTTATATGAATATATATATGTATTCTTTAGATTTAATTTTTATAAATTTAAATAAATTTATGATTAATTTAGATTTATTTATATATTTTATAATAATAATAATTTTTTTAGTTAAAATTCCTATGTTTATACTTCATGTATGATTGCCTAAAGCTCATGTTGAGGCTCCGGTTTCTGGTTCAATAATTTTAGCTGGGGTTATATTAAAATTAGGAGGTTATGGGATTTATCGAATTATATTTATTATAGAAAATAATTTAAAGTTTAATTTATATTTTATAGTTTTTAGATTAATTGGAGGTTTATATTTAAGTATAGTGTGTTTACGTCAAGTTGATATAAAATCTTTAGTTGCCTATTCTTCAGTTGTTCATATAAGTTTAGTTATTTGTGGTTTATTATCAATAGAATATATTGGTATTCAAGGGGCTTATTTAATGATAATTTCTCATGGTATTTGTTCATCTGGTTTATTTTGTTTAGTTAATATATTTTATGAGCGTTCAATAAGTCGAAGATTAATTATTAATAAGGGGTTATTAATATATAGTCCTTCAATAATAATAATATGATTTATATTATGTATGAGAAATATATCTGCTCCTCCTAGATTAAATTTAATTAGAGAAATTTTTTTATTAATTAGATTAGTAAGATGAGGTAATTTTATATTTATTATTTTAATAATATTATTATTTATTAGAAGATGCTATTCTTTATATTTATATTCATATGTATGTTATGGTAAATCAATGTTATTATTTAGGTTTAAAAGTTTTTCAGTACGTGAATATATATTAATATTAATGCATTTAGTTCCATTAAATATATTATTATTAAAATTAGATTTATTTATTAATTAATTAAATTTAATATATTAATTTAATTAAATATAAATAATATAAAAGTATTTAAATAGAAATGGTACTATATTAATAATACTGGTATTATTGTTTTTAATATCATTATTATTTTAATTATATTTAGATAGTTTAATTTAAAATAATGATTTGTGGGATCAAAGATATAAATATAAGTTTTATTCTAGATTATGATTAGTATATACATAAGATTTTTTTTTTTTTTTGTTGGAATTGTTATGTTTATTATAGGAGTATTTTTTTTATTAAATAAATTAACATTTATGTTAGAATGAAATTTTATTTCATTAAATTCTGTAGATTTATTTATAATATTTATATTTGATTGAATATCCTTAATTTTTATGAGATTTGTTTTATTTATTTCTTCTATAGTTTTATTATATAGATATGACTATATAAAGGATGATTTTTTTTTTAAACGGTTTATTTTGTTAATTTTTTTGTTTGTTATATCAATATTATTTATAATTGTAAGTCCTAATTTATTAAGAATTTTATTAGGATGAGATGGGCTAGGATTAATTTCTTATTGTTTAGTCGCTTATTATCAAAATGTAAAATCTTATAATGCATCAATATTAACAGTTTTAATAAATCGTTTTGGCGATACTGGGTTAATAATATCTTTAAGTTTATTATTTTATTTAGGGAGATGAAATTTATTATTTTATGATACTAT
Organism: Calameuta idolon; assembly: GCA_030142285.1. Classification (NCBI taxonomy): domain Eukaryota; kingdom Metazoa; phylum Arthropoda; class Insecta; order Hymenoptera; family Cephidae; genus Calameuta; species Calameuta idolon. The sequence continues at coordinate 8,292 of JARQSV010000179.1, read as the reverse complement.
TGATAATATTATTATTTTTTTATTTTGTTTAGCAGCTTTTACAAAAAGAGCTCAGATTCCGTTTTCTTCATGATTGCCTGCTGCTATAGCAGCTCCTACCCCTATTTCTTCTTTAGTTCATTCCTCGACTTTAGTTACTGCGGGAGTTTATTTAATAATTCGCTTTAATCATTTATTAATAAATAGAAGATTTAGTGAGTTAATTTTTATCTTATCTATATTGACAATATTTATAGCTGGTCTTAGTGCAAATTGAGAATATGATTTAAAAAAAATCATTGCTTTATCAACTTTAAGGCAATTAGGATTAATAATAAGAATTTTATGTTTAGGGGGGGCAAATATAGCTTATTTTCATTTATTAACACACGCAATATTTAAGGCTTTATTGTTTATGTGTGCGGGAATTATTATTCATTCAATGAAAAATTTTCAAGATATTCGATATATAGGTTCGATAGTTGTTTTAATACCTTTTACCTTAATTTGTTTTAATATTTCTAATATAGCTTTAGCTGGCATGCCATTTTTATCGGGATTTTATTCAAAAGATTTAATTTTGGAGGGTTTAATATTTATAGGAGAAAGATTTTTGGTTTTCTTTCTTTTTTTTTTTTCTATTGGGTTAACAATTTCTTATAGTTTACGAATATTTATATATAGAATATTCTCTGAGTTAAAAATAACAAGGTGTTTTAATTTATCAGATAGAAATTTTTATATAAATTTAAGTATAATTTTTATATTATTAATATCAATTATTAGTGGTAAACTATTATTTAGGTTAATTTTTAATGAATTTAATGTAATTATTTTATCAAAATTATTAAAATTAATAGTATTATATTTTATATTTATAGGATTAATTATAGGGGTTTTAATTTATAATTGTAATATTATATATAATAATAAATTATTATTTATAAAATTTTATATTAATAAAATATGATATGTATTTAAAATTTTTTATTTTTTAATTGGAATATTTCTTAAATTTTCAGGTAATTTTTATTATATAAATGAGAAGTTATGAAGAGAAGAATTAGCTTTTAAGAATTCTTTAAATAAAATAAAGTATTTTATTAGGAAAATTGATTATTTTTATTTAAATTCATATAAATTAACTATATTAATTTATTTTTATATTGGTTTTTCAGGTATAATGTATTTAATATTATAGTGTATATATTTAAATAGCTTAAAATTAGAGTTTAATATTGAAGATATTAAGGTGATTTATTAAAATCTTTAAATAATAATTTATTTTATTTATAAATAATTAAATATTTATTATTATTTTTACAATGAAAAGGTAATGTTTTATTATAAACTATATAAATATAATTTTTATATTTTAGAAATAAAAATGGATTTATCCATAAAAATTTTAAATTAGAAGTTTAAATTTGACTAAAAAATCTTATTTCCTTAATTGGAATATTCTTTTATTCAATTAAATTATTAACAATAATTTACCTCTTTTTTGGTTTCAATTAATTTATAAATAAAATAATTATTATTTTTCAAGTCGAAATTGAATGTATTTTATTGATATACTATATAAAATAAAATATATTAAAATTTTAATTTTAATAAAAATAATTAATTTTAGATTAATAAGATTAACCTGTTTAATGGGTAATTTTTGATTGCAATTCAAATATTTTATTATAAATTATAATCCTTTTTTTAAAAAATTAATCTATTCAAAATAGTGTTCCTTCATTTCATTCGATGAATAGACCTCATACTATAAGCAATAAAAATGTTATTACAACAGTAAGTCAAATGATAGGGTTTCTTAATCAAAATGAGGGAACTATAGGAAATAAAATTACAATTTCAATATCAAAAATTAAAAAAATAATTCTAATTAAGTAAAATCGTAGAGAAAATGATAGTCGTGGGGGGGATATTGGATCAAATCCGCATTCAAATGGTGATGATTTTTCTCGATCTAAGTGTTTTTTTTTAGAAATTATAAAATAAATAATAATTATAATTATAGGTAAAATTATTGATAGGATTATAATATTTATTATTATTAATATTATTTATACTGATTATATAATCAGACTTTTTAATTGGAAGTTAAATATACGTGTATATATTATATAAATTTTATTTAATTTAAAATTAAATAAAAATTAATATTTATAGAAAAAATAAATAAATTTATTTATTTAAAAATTTAAATTAGTAGTTAATTATTAATAATGTTAATTTAAAAATTAAATCTTCATCAGTAAATAGAAATATATAAGAATAATCAAACAATGTCTACGAAATGTCAATATCAAGATGCTGCTTCAAATCCAAAATGATGATTTCTTGAAAAGTGGTTATTTTTTAATCGAAAAACACAAATAATTAAAAATATTGTGCCAATTAGAACATGAATTCCATGGAAACCAGTTGCTATAAAAAATGTGGATCCATAGATAGAGTCAGAAATTGAAAATGATGCTTCATTATATTCATATTTTTGAAGGATTCTAAAATAAATTCCTAATAAAATTGTAATAATTAATCTAATTAATGATTGTTTATAATTTTTGTTAATTAATCTATGATGAGATCATGTAATTCTTGCTCCTGATGAGATTAGGATAATAGTATTTAATAATGGGATATGATAAGGATTAAATGGATTAATTCCATTAGGAGGTCAGATTCTTCCGATCTCAATAGCAGGTGAAATTGATGCATGGAAGTATGCTCAAAAGAATGATAAAAAAAAAAAAATTTCTGATGTGATAAATAAGATTATTCCTCAATTTATATTTATATATACTTCTTTTGAATGTAATCCTTGGAATGTAGATTCTCGGATAATATCTCGTCATCATTGAATAGATGATATAATTATAATAATAAGTCCAATTATAAATATTATGTAGTATTTATAATGAAATCATTTAATAAATCCTGTAGTTAACACGATTATACCAAATGATGCTGTAATAGGTCAGGGTCTTTTTTCTACTATATGGAAAGGGTGATTATTTATTGACATTTTAATAAAATTAGATTTTAATATTATTTGATTTCATTAGAATATAATGTACTTAAAATTGAAAATACGTATGCTTGAATGATTGCAACAGCTCTTTCTAAAGTTAATAGTAAGATTTGGGCTAAAATTATTCCAATAATTAATGCTCTTCTTATAGAAGAACTTGAAGATCTAATTAAACTAATTAATAAATGTCCTGCAACTATATTTGCAGTTAATCGTACTGCGAGAGTTAGTGGTCGGATTAAATTTCTAATTGATTCAATTATAACTATAAAAGGTATTAAAATTGTTGGGGTCCCTATAGGAACTATGTGACTGAATATATTATTATAAAATTTTATTCATCCAAAAATTATAAATCTTAATCATAAAGGTAAGGATAATCTTAATGTTATTGATAAGTGACTGGATCTTGTAAAAATATAAGGAAATAGTCCTATAAAATTATTAGTTATAATGAAAATAAAAATTGTAGTAAATATAATATTTCTTCCTCAAGCATTTTTATTAATTAGAATTTTTAATTCTTTATTAATAAAAGATATTAAATTAATTCAAATTATGTGGTATCGTGAAGGGATAAGTCAAAAAGTGTATGGTAGGATTAAAATTATAATAAAAGATCTTATTCAATTTAATGAAATTGATATTATTGATGAAGCTGGGTCAAAACTAGAAAATAAATTTGTTATCATTTTCAGTTTAATGATTTATTATTGATAGTTTTTTTTAAAAAAAAATTTTTTTTTTTAAATAAAATTTTAGGTAAATAAATAAAATATGTAAGTGAAATGTAAATGATTAATAAAAAAGTAAAAAATATGAGTAAAAATATTCAATTTATAGGACATATTTGTGGAATTTAAGAATATTTAAATATTATAATTAAATTATTTTAAATTGACAATTTAATGTTATTTTATTAACTAATTCTTATTAAAAATAAGTAAAAAGAATTCATTAGAAGTAATTGCTAATTTACTATATTGTGGTTTAAGAGACCATTACTTGCTTTTCAGTCATCTAATGGAGAAATATAAGGTTAATTAATTTTTTTTAATTCAAGAAATGAATGAGTTTAAATTTGTTGATTCAACAATAATTGGTATAAATCTATGATTTGCTCCACAAATTTCTGAACATTGTCCAAAAAATAATCCAGGGCGAATTGATAGTATATTTGTTTGATTTATTCGTCCAGGTGTTGCATCAACTTTAATACCTATAGAAGGAATAGTTCATGAATGAATTACATCAATAGAAGAGATTATTAAACGAATTTGAGTATTTCATGGAATAATTATTCGATTATTTACTTCCAATAATCGAAATTCATTTTTGTTTAATTCTTCGGAAGGAGTTATAAATGAATCAAATTCAATATTATTAAAATCTGAATATTCGTATCTTCAATATCATTGATGACCTAAACATTTAATTGTAATTAATGGTGTAAAAATTTCATCTATTAAATAAAGAATTTTAATTGAGGGAAAAGCTATAAATAATAAAATAATTATTGGAATAAATGTTCAAATTAATTCAATAATTTGATTTTGTATTATTGTTCGATTAATGAATTTTCTAAAGGAGATAGAAATAATAATATATAAAACTAGTGAAGTAATTAAAATATTAATTGTTAAAATATGATCATGAAATATTGTTAGGTATTCTATTGAGGGAGAATTAGCATCTTGAAGAGAAATTATTGATCATGTAGACATTTTCTAATAAAAATAAATTATATTTTATATTTAGAGTTTAAATCTAATGCACTAATCTGCCATATTAGATTATATTTATACCAATTAATTAATTAATACAGGCAATTCATTATATCTATGTTCTGAGGGAGGCAATATTTGTAGTCATTCAATTGATGAATTTGTAGTTTCATTAAAAATAATTTGACGATTGCTGATTATTGATTCTCATATAATAAAAATAAATATTAAAATTCTTAATAAAGAAATTATTGACCCAATTGATGAAATTACATTTCAAGATAAAAATGCGTCTGGATAATCAGAGTATCGTCGAGGTATTCCAGATAATCCTAAAAAATGTTGAGGAAAAAATGTTATATTTACACCAATAAATATTAAATAAAATTGATTATTTAATCAAAAAGGATTTATAGTTAATCCAGAAATTAAAGGGTATCAATGAATAAATCCTCCTATAATAGCAAATACAGCTCCTATTGATAAAACATAATGAAAATGTGCTACTACATAATATGTGTCATGTAAGATAATATCAATAGAGGAGTTTGCTAAGGTGATTCCTGTTAATCCTCCTAATGTAAATAGAAAAATAAAGCCAATTGATCATAATATTGTAGGAGAATTATTAAATTTAAATCCATGAATTGTAGCTAATCAACTAAATACTTTGATTCCAGTTGGAATTGCAATAATTAATGTTGCTGATGTAAAGTAGGCACGTGTATCTACGTCTATTCCTACAGTAAATATATGATGTGCTCAAACTACAAATCCTAAGATTCCAATAGCTGATATTGCATAAATTATGCCTAATATACCAAAAGTTTCTTTTTTACCTGTTTCATAAAAAATTATGTGAGAAATTATACCAAATCCTGGTAAAATTAAAATATAAACTTCTGGATGACCAAAAAATCAAAATAAATGTTGATATAAAATTGGGTCTCCCCCTCCTCCGGGGTCAAAAAATGTTGTATTTAAATTTCGATCTGTTAAAAGTATGGTAATAGCTCCTGCTAGTACAGGTAATGAGAGTAAAAGTAAAATTGCAGTAATTCCTACTGCTCAAGTAAATAAAGGCATTTGATCTAGTATAAGACCTATTGGTCGTATATTAATAATTGTTGAAATAAAATTAATCGCTCCTATAATTGAAGATATTCCTGCTAAATGTAGAGAGAAAATAGCTAAATCTACTGATGGTCCATTATGATATAAATTATTTGATAGAGGGGGATAAACTGTTCATCCAGTTCCAACACCTTGATTAATTAAATTTCTTCTTATTAATAGAATTAATGAGGGAGGTAATAATCAAAATCTTATGTTATTTATTCGAGGAAATGCTATATCAGGGGCTCCTAGTATTAAAGGAATAAGTCAATTTCCAAATCCTCCAATTATAATTGGTATAATTATAAAAAAAATTATAATAAAAGCATGAGCTGTAACAATAGAATTATAAATCTGATCATTATTAATAAGAGGTCCAGGAATTCCTAATTCTGATCGAATAATTAATCTTATTGATGTTCCTAATATACCAGATCAGATTCCAAAAATAAAGTATAAAATTCCAATGTTTTTATGATTTGTTGAAAATAATCATTTTTGCATTATTGTTAATTTAATAATATTAATAATAAATTATATAAAATATTTAATATTAGATATTAATAAATATATATATATATATATAAAGATAATGTGGCTGAAAATTTAAGCGATAAATTGTAAATTTATTTATAAAATTAAAATATTTTCATTATTAAAATTATTAATGTAATGTTAATTAATAATATTAAGATTATATTAAAAAAAAAATTAATGGAAGATCTTATATTTTATTTAAAAATTTTAAATTGCAAATTTAAAGTAGTAATTTTTATTACTAAGATTTAATAACATATAAATTATTAATATTAACTTTGAAGGTTACTAGTTTATTTAACTTAAAATCTTTAATAAAAGTTAAAGATAATTAAGTTAATTATTGTAATAAAATTTATTATTGAAAATATAAATATTAATTTATTTAAATTTAATATTAAATTTTTATTTAAATAATTAAATATATTAAAATTTAATAATTTAATTTTAGATTTTGATCTAATTAAAATTAAAGATGAGTATATTATACGTAAATAAAAAATTAAACTTAGTAGTGATGAAATTATTAATATTCTAGTGATTAAAAATATATTATTTAAAATTAAAAATTTAATAGATATAAGTTTAATTATGAATCCTAGGAAGGGAGGTAAGCCTGCTATTGATAAAATATTATAAAATAAGAATAATTTATATGTACTGTTATAATTATTTATAAAATAAATTTCATGTAAGTAAGATACATTATTAATATTAAATATATAAATAATATTATAGGAGATTATTCTATAAATAATTATATAAATAAATATTAAGTATAATGATATTGTTGAATTAATTATTATTCACCTTGAATGATTTATTGATGAAAAGGCTATAATTTTACGTAAATTTAATTGTGATATTCCTTGAATTGATCTTAATAAGCAAGATAATATAATGGAAATATTTATAGTTATATTATTGTGTATATATGAGATAATTATTAAGGGAATAATTTTTTGTCATGTTCTTATTAAAAAAATATTTATTCATGAAATATATATTAATACTTCAATATATCATATATGTATTGGCACTAATCCTATTTTTATAATTATAGATAATGTTATAATAAAATTAAATATATTAAAGTTAATTAAATTATTAATATTTATTAATTCTGAGGTTCATAATAAGATAATTGAAGTAAGAAAAGTTGCTGATCTAATATTTTGGACAATAAAGTATTTAAATAAAAAGTTAGTTTTTTTGTTTGATCCGAAAAAGAGAATTGGGACAAAAGATATTAAGTTAATTTCTAATATTATTCATATAGATAATCAGGAAGTTGCTGTTATAGCAATTATTGTTCTAGTAATTATTATAATATAGTAAATTAATATGATTAAATTACTTATATATACATATATATATATATATATATTTGTTAATATATAAAAATAATTTTAATGAAAGAAATTAATATATTTCATTAATTATTCTATCAAAATAACCCTTTTTATCAGGCATTTCATTTTTTTTTTGATTTAGTTAATATTATTATTATTAATAATAATAATAATAATATATATATATATATATATATATATATTTTAGTGTATGATGCACAAAAATTTTTGATATTTTTAGAGATAGTTTAATTCTATTAAATATAAAAAAATTAGTTATAGGTATAAAATTTTAAAGTAAAAATTTTTAGTAAAAAAAAATAAAAGAAATTTAATAAAAAAAAGGGGAGAGGGATTAAATTTAAGATTTAAAAATTTATAATTTAATAAAAAATAAATTAAATATTAATAATTATAAAAAAAAATTTTATTATAAAGGTTAAATTGAAAGATATAAAAGTAAGGAATTCAAAGGAATCTATTTGGAGTAAAATTTGTTTTTGAGAATATTTTGTATGAATTTTTACTTAAAATTAAGATT
>JARQSV010000177.1:2470-15286 GCA_030142285.1 Calameuta idolon | reverse complement strand
ATCGTTGTGCTTGTCTTCTTTTGAACCTAACATGCGATTGGCTAACAGCTATTCACTTTTCGTATTTTCACTACATTTGAGTTCCACAATCGATTCCAAGGTTGTCGATTGTATAATTCAAATGTAGTGAAAATACGAAAAGTGAAGAGCTGTTAGCCAATCGCGTATTAGATTCAAAAGAAGGCAAGCACAACGATTGGCTAACAGCTATTCACTTTTAGTATTTTCACTACATTTGATCTACACAATCGACCCTGATTTTTTAGTTTAAGGGAACTTATTTACGTTTCAGTTTGTTAAGGTGCTATTTCATGCATGCGACTGCGACAACTGTCGCGCGACAAAATCACGCTGATTGGTTAAAAATTGACGGATGTCGGCGTACTTTCGTCGCACGGGGAGTACTCTCTGTCGCACGGAAGTAGAGCCGAGATGAACTTTCGTGCGACAGAATTCTATCTTGTATGCCACCATATGCAACAAAGCCTGCAAAGCGCGGAAATCAAGACGCACGTGGATTTTTTATTAGGTTTCTCATATAAATTTTCAATCCTATCAAGCTAATGGAAATAACCAATATAATTATGATCATCCTAGGACTGATGCGACAACTCGCAGAGCGTTGCCATATTTCATAGACGCGACGGAATTCTTCACGCCAGCGTGATTTTGTCACACGACAGTTGTCGCAGTCCATGCATGAAATACTACCTTTATTCCTTATCAAAACAAAGATATAGGTACTACAAGCCATGGAGCCTAGACAGGAAAAGACCAAACTTCGATGGCGGTGGTTAGAACCAAGCTCGAGGTCAACAGCACCTCTGGTGGCCAAACCAGGCGGCTTGTTTTCCCCTAGGATAGAAATATCTAGAGAACTTATATCCGTATTCATAGTCCGTCCTTATCTCAAGAGTTAAGGACACTTTGGTGAAGGCTTCAATCTCCAAGGCGTCCTTGTTTCATAGTTCCACCTCAGCTCTCCTTTTAAGAAGGACAGTATATTTTAGGAATATGTAATTGCCTATGATAGCAGGACTGGCAGCTATTGGCCGCCACCTCAGTCCCTCTTTGTCTATTCGAGCGGCAATATTTTCAAGGAGTTTGAAATAGAGATCGCGTAGTCCATGCTATATGTCAATGGTGCGAATAATAATAATAATAGCCCAGGCGAAAAATACACACCATTTGCTGCCTGGACTAGCTGTTAACTCGAGCCGCCTGTGGCGCTAGACATATCAAACGAAACAGCCAATCACAGTGCGGAAGGTTTCCTCAAGGAAACTCGAAACCTCCCTTGAAATAAGGAGGCCAATAAGGCTCCTTATTCTGTTGAGGAAGGTCTATGAAACGCGAAACGAGGAACAAGGGATCCTTATTTCTCAACGAGCGACTATGAATACGGCCATTAGTTTTACGTAGTTTAGCAGAGAGTTTGAACGCATTTTGTGCGGAGTTGTCTTTGTCCGTGTAGACAGTACATAATAAAATAAAACTTGGAAAAATTGGAGAGTTGGTATTCAATAAACCCAATTCGGTTACCTAATCCGGATCCTGAATTGGCGTGAATAAGCAGGCGGAATGCTGAAAAAACGGGTCCGAAACATGACTCTGGTAGCAAGTTCCAAAGTGAGCCATGAGCGGCGCTGAAGTCAGTATGCCTTTGACAAGTCAGTCAAAGAGACAGGACAGATGCCAGGACTTTGTCCTGTCTAAGTATGCATCAAGTTATGCATACATTCCTTGTGTCATGTATGCGTCAAGGTTATGATTGAATGCAAATAAATAACCCAAATTTTTGGGGATACTACGATTTCCGAGGCCCCCAAATTTGACCGCTGATTCTTGTGAATTAAACAAAAAAAAATGACTTTTTCAAGAGGAAATTTTTTTCGTTTAGGCCTTAGCTACGAAAATATAGGCGATCAAAGACCAATTAATTTCGATCAATTTTCCGCAAATTGATTCATTCCTACTTGGCTGCAGACTATTCGCGCTACCCAGAATACACCGCGTGGAGGTTGTCTGCTCGGTATTCCTTTTGTGTGCATGTGCGTGTGTGTGTGAGTGTGCCTGCGTGCGTGTATGTGTGTGTGCGTGTTACGTGTTTCTCTTCACCAGCTCTCATCCGGATTCGCTTCATCGTCGTCTTCACTACTCATTTCTTCGATCTCCTCATCGATCGTCTCGATTCGCGGATGTTTGGAAGGGACTGCAGACTCCAGTCCTTCTGATTCGACGGTTGGAAGATCTATTTCGACTAGTTCCAGCCCCGTCATCCTTTCGCCATTAACGATTCCAGGATATACCTTCTTCACATCTAGCAAAAATTCCATAATTTGAGAGCCGACATCGCTTTTGTACTGTTTCTCGAGGTGTTGTTGTCGGTAAAAATGAAGCGCCATGTATTGGTGGAGAAGCTTCGGAGAACGGCGGCACAATATTGACTTCTTCAACAGTTTATTTTGATTTTCCAGGTCGTTGATCGTGTTCGACGAGTCCTCTTTATTTACGTATTCGCCGATGCTGTGATTCGTCGATAAGTGTACCGTATTTTCTCCGCACAGCTTCTCGACTCCTACATACTGCTTGGCGCTGTCAGTACAAAGGCGACTCGTATCTTTCGCCATGAATTTACTTATGTAAGGCCACAGATCGGCTTTACTCATCGAATTTACTTTGAAAAAAAGCCCGACCTTGTTCTCTTTGCAATAGAGGCCCAGAACTGTTGTCGTCATCTGGTTTGTGACTCGTCCGCGATGATATTTTCTTCTTGTAAGGAAAGTTTCATCAATTTGAACGGTTTTTCCTTCACCGCCAAGGATCGTGGAATCGTAGGAAGCTATAACTTCAGCTATTTCCCGGCAGTAGCTGAAGTAATCAATGACTGTGGACCAACTCAAATCGCTTCTTTCTTTGTGTGCGCGCCATTGGTGCAAATGATAGAAAACATCGGTGGCTCTCATCTTCGTCACAAACGCGAGCATAATGGCCAACACCTCGCTGATATCGATGTGGCAACTCACTCCATCAAAAAATGTCCCAATGCATGGATTTTCCGATGCTCTGCAAAGTTGTGCGCCTTTCGCTTTTCTTCTTTTGGTCCCACATCGCCATACCCAACCTAATTTTTTTTCGTTATTTTTCTCGGCCTTCATCAGCAAGCCACAACATTGCGGAGGCGTCGCAGATTTTCCCGGAAGAAGGCCGATCTCTTCCAAAAACAAAATTGCCTTTTCATCTGATTCTATGAGATGGTGAAAAGAAAAAAAAAAAAACGAGACATTCTCGAGTTTCGGATGCAGCGATGGGTGCAGTGTAGCCATTGCGACATACTGCACGAGAACGGAGACAAATGAATGCTTGCAGAACAAAAAACAGAACAAAACAAAACAAACAACAACAGAGTGCAAGCAGAACCAGACGAGTAAAAGTTTGATCGTACTTGACAGTACTGACGAGAGATGTGACGAGAGAGACCAGGTAAGTATTAGTGCTTGGTATATCTCAAGTGTGCAAAGGGAATATATGAACATTATTGCAACACTTGTATATATTCAAAAAATCGCAAACGTCGAAACAAGTCTGAGTATATGAATAAGAGTGAATTGGTATATAGACGTTTCCCTGTATTCCATTACCCCGTACCAAGTTCATTTTCAATTTTACTGTTGCTAAAGCTAAATTATGATAGGTTAGGATAGGGTAGAACTCCAATGCAGTAATTATACTGATCCTCATGGTGTTTTGGATAAATATAAGTCGTCGGCGACCGAGCGAAGCGAGGGAGTCCGACTACACATAGACTAATGCTGCGATGGACTTGTATATAGTTGGACTAGGCTAGAACAGGGTAGGTGAGGCTAAGTTAGAACTCCATTGCTGCTATGGGTTAAAAAAGGTTAGTATTCAAACGTTATGAAGCTTAAATGGACTCTTTGAGAAGTCGTCGTTTCAGGAAAATGTTCATAATTCAATATTACATATGAATTATGTAATATTGAACATTGGAATATGGGAAAACGGAATACGGGATACGTGGAAACATTATAGGGAAAACGGGATCCAAGGAAACGGAATACGGGGAAAAGATTCATACGGGGAAACGGGGTACGGTGAAACCCCGTACATACGGGAAAATGGATACGGTCAGATGTCTATGGCCCGAGTGAATTTCGTTACAAGAACGAATGTTGCAACAATAGCGAATGTAAGAACTGTAACTGATGATGAGCACTGCTGAATATGAATATACTCAGTTGAGTATACTCCGAGGCCCCACATTTGGGTCATGAGCCGATCATAATCTGATCGAGAGAAATATTTTTCCAAAAGTGAAAAAAGTTCATTTTCGCCTTAGGGGCTGAGCTATTCCAATTTTTTTTTCTTTGATCGCCTATATTTTCGTAGCTAAGGCCTAAACGAAAAAAATTTCCTCTTGAAAAAGTCATTTTTTTTTTAAATCACAAGAATCAGCGGTCCAATCTGGGGGCCTCGGAAATCGTAGTATTGCCGAATTTTTTTTATATTCAATCACGGAGTAGATTTTATAAATGAAGAAGATTAATGTTCGAATATAGTATTGAAACTTGTATTCATGTTCAATAGTATCAATGGAGATGGGCAAGCAATGTGCAGTTTCCGGCTGCTCCATAGGAGATCTGGAGGAAATAAAGAAAAGGAAATTGCTTCAAGAGAAGCCAGTGTATTTATTTGACATCCTTAATTTAGATTGTTTTCGTCAATATCATCCAGCCATTTCTGTCTATTATCAGATATATAGGCCTTTCTTAAGTTATGCCATAATCCTCTGTCACTAGCCTTTAACATCGAGTTGCTAACATTTCTTTTTATGCCGTTGGTCCATGTTAGTGGTCTGCCATGACTGCGTCTGTCAGTTCTAGGTCTTTCTTTTTTTAATTTTCTGCTCCATCTTCCATTTGCTTCTTGAATACCAAACTGTGCAGTTTCATTGCCTCTATAACAACTCTGTCTTCTCCCAGAATTTCTTGCTTTATTTATATTTTACATAACGGTTAATAATATATTTTTATTTTGTAGGCGGCAGCTAAAGCATGATTAGCTGCAATCGGAGCAACGTCTCCGTTGACACCAAAAAATGTTGTGTGTCAGTATTACTTTGCTGCCAAGGATATCATCACTCACTTCGTTCACCCGATGCTTGAGGGACAGTGGTTTCTATTGAACGAGAGAGGTATGTGCTATGAAAGGATGCATACCCAGTTGCTGGGTCAATTCGTGAAATGCCTCAGTCACCTGAAATCGTAAGTTTACAATACTTAATACTGATTTATTTCATCGAATGAAGAACATGAATTACAAATTAGGTATATACTGAGTTTTATTTGTATAGCTTGAACAATGGTCTGGTTCCACTGTGTCAGAAGCTATGGCAATTGAGAGCACGTCGGAAGCTGTGGATAATGCCAGCACATGCCAAGCGGTAGACAACGATTGCAGGTCGCGTTGTCTGGCAGACAGTCACGACAGCAGTGATTTTGACAGCTTAGACAACAGCGACGAAGAGATGACAACTCTGATGACAGACGCCGTAGTTTCATATAGCATCGAAAATCTGATTACTGATCTAGCAGCTAGCCAGTGGAGTGAGGGTTGGGCTTGGAGCCGCAATGTTAAGGATATAGTTTTGATCGGTAGTTAACGGTAACGGTAAGTGTTGTATCAGGTACACTTATGGAATATTATGTTTTTTTCTTACATCGTAAGCTGTATAATGAGTGTATTTTGCAGGTATCTGGCAGACCGAAAAAGCCAAGTCCAGGCAGATGCAGTGAGGACTTTCACAGATTTGACAACAATGATGGGAGCATTGGAGAAGATGAAGGAATGTGTTGGCACCGGTCAGACGAAACAAACGTATGTAAACCTCAATAACTTGCTTGTATTTCTGATTTCTCATAGAGACAGCGTTGGGTTCGTCAAAAAATATAAGGCATCATTTTACAAATAAGGAAAATAATAAAAAAAGCTACGTGCAGGCTTCTTATACCTAGCTGGGATCGGAAAAATTAGGTGAATTCTTTTTTAAACTTCAATTAATTCTATTCAAATAATCAATATACTATCATTAAGTACATATTTTGAAGTATTGAAATTAGTTTTTTTATGGAAAAATATTGGAAAATTAAGTTTTTACAGCTGAAGACCCTAAACGTTTTTATTTGCGATGAACGCGATAACTCTAGAACTGCTCATCTGAAATAAAAAAAAACCAAAAAGATTCTGTTGCTAAATGCCAAGCCGAAATTTGACGAAGCGAATTGCCAGCTTTTACGTCTTGTCGATGGGACATTTTGTAGGGCATGCATACAACCGGACCCACAACGAGAACCGCGAGAAATCGAGCAAACTTCGCAAAATGGCGAAGCATTACTGAAGTATTCTTGTTACATGCATGCTTGGTTCAAATATGAGCCTTCTGTGTTTTTTTTTTATGCAAGTAATCCCTTTCTCCGTTTATATAATGAACGATATTTACAGGCAGAACAGCCGTAATAGATTCGAGATAGAAAGAGATTAGTTGTTCCTTTGCCAATATCATATACATATCATATACGTACGTACCTATTGCATCGTAGATACTAATTCTTATTTTCGAGTTACAAGTGAGGTGTAACGTTGGTTCACCTTCTCGTGGTGCACCTTCATAACAAATTTCTTGAAAGCTGCTAAACATTATCGCGTTCGATTTTTTCAATCAAAATAAATTTTCCGGTGCAATGAATAGGTGCATGAGCACTAAATTTTTATCTGCTGTACATAATTCGTCGTCTCAGAGTTCATAGGAATATACTACCGTATGTTACGAAACGACGAGTTTCATAACGTTTTAAACTTTCATTTTCATAACGCGAATTCGGGTTCTGCAGCATTCAATACATTTGCCTAAGAAACCAACATATCATTACACTGATCCGAAGCCGCATGGAAATGTCGAAATTGATAATAAACAATATAACTGCTCATGTAAAATAACAGTTTAATTAAATCTCGTAACTATTAAGATATGTTCAATATTCTCCTGTCCCCTTCTTATACAGCAGTTAGACTACGAAAAGTGAGAGATATCACTCTCTTCAGCCTTCCTACACGAGAAGTTCTTGAATTAATGTCCGGAATGAGATTTTCAAGGGAAACAGTATCAATATAACTTGCTACATGAAAAATAAACTTATATTTTTAATATGACGTTCCACGTTCGTACATCACTCATTAACTTATAAATAATGTGAGGAATTTGAGCCTGAATATGGAAGCTAAAACAGAAGAATATTCCAGGTAAATATTGAGGTACAAAGTTAACAATTTCAATAGGGTAAGCATCGACATCTGTTCATACATACTTTTCAACTACATAACATTACTTTTTTATGGTATCTCTCTCCTCTGCTTGCTTTATTGCCGACCATTTCTCCTGAGCAGCAAACCATTTCCTCTCGCTCATGGAGGATAGATATCGACAACGGAAGTGTCGTCCAGAATGTTCATGTCTAAACGATAACTATAAAAATAACAATGAAATCGTCATTGTAATCGTAAGACTTTATTAAAATTGATATGAATGTTGCTAATCTTCAAAGTAACTATTGGATTTCGCGGCCGGCGTCGAGTATATATATGTAATAATATAGCCAGCCTCTGTGTATATATACTATTACGTCTCGGCCCTCTTGTATACGTCATTCACCCACCTATACAAATACACAGTCACTTATACGAATGGTCAACCCACATATATTGTTATACCCCAACCCATACATACACTATACACATACCACATATGCCACTATCTTTACTGATGGTACTAGATAAGTACGTCAATTAATCGTTTAACATAATTAATCCCATTGATTTATACTTATATATTTACGTTTATATTTTGGGTTATATTCTGTTATGTATTGGAATCCTTAATTTACGAATATCATTATCATTTATGTTCGGACTCTCTTAGACGACTGACTTGTTGTCTGTTCAGGGACAACTCGTAAAAATAAAAAAAGGTGTATCGGTTACCTGTGTTAATACGTGTGAGGTATAAACGCAGTAACCACAAACTAAACACGAGCACGTTTGCTATTGCGGAAAACTAATAAGTTCCAACAATTTATATGATCGGAAAATGTTACGCTTGTTATTCTATCAGGCATTATGTTCATAAGGAATCTGTCATACTAATTTTTATTATGTCTTCAAATAAAAGATAAACCTGAAGCTCCTCAAGACTAGCAGTACTCGCGAGTTTTCATGTACAGAATTGGAAGACTCAGGTATGGAGCAATAGACAGATAATTGTTAGTGTTCTGATTTATTAGTCAATTAATAAGAAAGGGAATTAACGACCAATCATATTCAAAAGAAGTAATAGAAGGGATAAGAAATGAAGCCGTTAAATGGAGTTGGAGAGACGAAAAAGTCAGTCAGCCAGGCAGTTACCCAGTCAGTAAGTCAGTCAGAAAGTACTAGTTCTAAAAGAAGTCGAAATGTGAATTGAAGTCGAAGAGCGAGTTTGAGATCTAAGTTCGGAGTTCAAGTCTAAGTCTAAAGTGCTACTAGTTTAATAGGCTTAGGTATCAGTGTTCTTATATACAGAAATCAAGTAACAAAGTCAAGTTTAGAAGTATCATTCAAATCAGTTTGATCAATGAAGCATACCTGGTGATTCTATTCTGCAAGTTTTGTGAACCATCATCAATACTATCATTTATTAAATCCTGCTACAACCTCATCTGGACCGAGGGTCCACTCAAACAACCTCACTGAACCAGTACTACTTCCACAGAAATCATAAAATAAAGAACAGTTGGATTCATTTGGAAATAATCGGAATTAGCTTATGAGTATTTCCGCACACAATCAGGTACACACAACATTTCCTTCATATCCAGAATACTTAAATGACATAAAATGGACCAAGAATACCCGAGCAAAGAAACCATCAGATAGTTCAATTAAACCTCATCTTCCAATTAGTTCCATAAAACAAGATACTGCATTAGAGTTAGGGAACGATCCGCCTAATATTGGTAGGAGAATTCCCTGGAAATTAATTCCTATTTCTTTCGATTCTTTACCTACTGAATCAATTGACATATTGTATAGGCATCCTAAACATATTGGGGAATCATTAGAAGTAGTGTGTGTCAGCTTACCACAATTGCATGCAAACCAAGCAGCTCAGTCAATCAACTCATATAGTGTTGTTGCACTAATGGCGTACGGTAGTAGAAATAGAAAGTCAAAAACAGGGGCGACCTAACGCATCCTAACTACCTTTTCTAAATCAAAATTTATTCAATCTTTATAATTCTCAATCGTTACCATCTCGTATCAGACGTCAAACAAAAAAAAATAAAAATAATAGCGTTAACAAAATTCAAAACTTTTAATTAGTTTATTAATTATTACGGATTAAAGTAAGAAAATCATGAGCTCGTGAGAATTAAAAACTCCTTCTCAATCTCCTCCCACTGGGGACAGTCGATTATTTATTTCCTTACAAAAACAGTGATTGGTGGATAGGTCAACGAATGTAGTAACGCAAATAAACAAAAGAATAGAAATCTTTTCATTGAATAGATGTCTTGGGCTTTAAGATCAAAATCAAGAAACTCGGTCGACTATTACGACATTTTTACACAACAGATGGCGCTGACTGCTTTGCCTTCTTTACCTATTGTACTCAATGGTGTTGGAAATTTACGAATGCACAATACAATCAAATACACTTTGTACATGGAGCTACCGTTCACACCGAATTTCCAGTTAGTATAAGGCTGTTTTCACAAAAGTATAGAATTATTAAGTATTTAATAGCATTCATGTCGAGCGCGTATGTATGGGTGCACGTATGTGTATGCTTCACATAGTTCCTCGTATTTTAGGTGACAGTTTTTACAGATATAGGATGTCCAGGTATTCCTTTCCGTAGTTTCCTGTATCTAGGTGTCGGACGTGGAAGTCCAGGGTATCCAGGCGTTCCTCTCCGTAGTTTCCTGTATCTAGGTGTCGGACGTGAAAGTACAGGATATCTAGGCATTCCTCTCCATCGTTTCCTGGTGCTAGATATCAGACGTAGAAGTCCAGGGTGTCCAAAAAATTGTGCATCGAGCGACGCTTTGGCATTTCGCTCAAACTGTAAAATCCTCTCTGTTGCTCGCAAGGCCTGAGGTAGGTAAATAATCCAGCACGCTCGCCTCTCTAATTTCAAGAGACTGATTATAGTCTATAAGTGTGCGGGCTAATCTAGGAGCTGTTCAAAATGGCGGATTTCTTCTTGGGTGCACAGCTCTGCCCGACGACCTATTTGATCGACCATCCGCCGAAGAATATCCGACGTCAATGTCTGGAACGCCTCCATGATTCGATGCCGTGTGTTTCCTTCATCGATCGTTTCATTGTGACATACAATGTTTTTGATGTGTCCCCATACGCAGTAGTCCATGATATTAAAGTCTGAACTTCTAGGCGGCCAGGAAATCGGTCCTCCTCGTCCTATCCACCTATCAGGGAACTTCTCATTTAGGTAATCTCGGACTTCATGTGCGAAATGTGGTGGAGCACCGTCGTGCATAAAAATCATGGCTTCCTGCTCTCCAGTGGTGCATTTTCTAAAAGAGGCCCGAGATTGTCTTGGAGAAATCGCAAGTATGCACGACCATTAAGTCGAGGTGGAAGAATGAATGGTCCAATCTGAAAGATTCGTAATAATTGGAAACGTTTTGTTAAACGTGTGTGCGTTTAACTGTTCTCGTATGGTTGACGTTCACGTGTCGAAAGGATTCTTAGGTCAGGAATGGCTCGATGAACGTACTCGAGGTTTCTTAGATCCCTGTATGTTTATTGCATGAATCTTTCCTTCTGCACGTTCACATTGTTTCACGCGTTCTACAATCGTCTCGCTCGTTCACACGCACGCGCGTCCGCTCGCTCTCGCGTACCCGTATTCGTCGTTCGGCTCGCACGTTCGCTCTCACACACTCGTCTCGTTCTCTAGCGTCGTTCTTTTTCGGTATTCTCACACCGCGCTCGCACTATCTCCCGTTCTTGTCACGTAAACGCTCCTCATCCGCACTCGCACACGCACTATCTTGCGCTCGCACGCGTTACCTCCGTTGTCCGTTCCTTTCCGCACTCTTTCACGCTCATGCTCGCTCTCCTCAACGTGCTCTCTCGTTCGCAGACGCTCTCTTCAAAGTCCCGTACCGCACTCTCTCTCACGTTCTCTTTCGTACTCTCTAACGTACTTTTCGTTCGCACGCACTCCCACACTCTCTCACGATCCGCGTGAGGTGCTCGTACCGCGGTTCTCAATATCGCGCACGCTCCCAACGCGATCGCGGTATCGCGGGATTTTTAACATTCGGCCATCCTTCGCACCGCA
Organism: Calameuta idolon; assembly: GCA_030142285.1. Lineage (NCBI taxonomy): Eukaryota > Metazoa > Arthropoda > Insecta > Hymenoptera > Cephidae > Calameuta > Calameuta idolon. The sequence continues at coordinate 3,861 of JARQSV010000177.1, read as the reverse complement.
TTTATTCTTATTCTGCAAATAACAATAATTTTTCGGGCAGTAACACGTAGCATTCTAAATAGTAAATATGATGAACGAATAGCATGCTTAATTTAACGTTTTAACATATTCAACACCTAACTTTTAACATTTCTGAGATTTAATTTTAATTAACATGCAACATAGTTATTTTTAAAGCAAATACACTTATCACTTACATTTCTAGACTTAACTCTTGACGTAATTCTAAATAGGCTAGACCGCGCTTTTCGGGACCTTCTCGCACTATTTGGGTCATCTCGTCTCGGGTGTTGCGATCTTGCACGCAAAATTATTGCATTGTTTGGGGCCATCGTTTCGTTTAGCTCTGTGATACCTTTCTCAAGTATCTTCGTTCGATTCTTCGTTCATTACGAACTCGTCTTCACTATGGTTGTCGTTTTTGATGGCTCCTGGCGGGCTTTTCCGTCCGTTTTCCTTTTTCCTCTGATTCTTTTCGCGCTTTTCACCGTGGCTGGTGCTCGGTAGCACTCCGTAGCGAGTTATCGGACGTGGTGAACATCCCGGACGCGATTCTCGTCCGTTCGGGTGTTCATCGTCGGGTTCACTTTCGATTGCTCTTCGCGCGTTTGGGAGCACCCTTCCGAGCATTGAGCACTTTTGGGAGCACTTAGCATGTAAAACGCCCTGAAAGACGAATAACAGCAACCGAAGAGAGTTTCACTTCGAAACAGCGCTAAAATGCACACTGGGCGAGAAAACATGTTGAAAGACGAATAACATCTAGCGAAGAGAGTTTCACCTCGAAACAGCGCTGAAGCGCACACTGGGCGAGAAAAAGACTTGAAAGACGAATAACACTAACTGAAGAGAGTTTCACCTCGAAACAGCGCTAAAACGCACACTGGGCGAGAAAACTGTTACGGCCCGATTTCAGGTAAGAGAAATTTTTATTGCCCTTGTCCCTTCTTTTTGGTCGAATCGCGGATTTTTCCCTTTTTCGTGTGTCAAAGAATTAATGAGAAAAACGCGATTTTCAACCGCCTCATTGGAGACAAGTGGTCCTCTGAATAGGCGCACCTCCTGCCGTCTTCGTCTCTTGATTTTCCTACACTAGAGAGGCGTTGGCCTCTGCGGCTGACCACACGTGGCCCTCAGGTAGCTGGGTCGGTAAGACGAGCCCTGTCCGCGAATCAACGTGGCAGGTCGCTGTCCCTATATGCTACTCTGTGAGAAACCTAAAGTGATCCGGTGTGCGGAAGCGAGAGGACTATTCCGTAAGGTTAATTAATAACGGTCGTCCCGGTTAGAGGGCCTGTTCTCGTGCTCGCACGACAGGTTCCAGTGACGATGCCCTTTTCCTTGGAAATGATGTCCTTTCGAGAGATGATGTTCGCCAGGTGTCTCTTCCT
>JARQSV010000176.1:0-10205 GCA_030142285.1 Calameuta idolon | reverse complement strand
CGTGATTTTCTGATCACAACACCTATGCGAGCTCCCTCTTGCTCCCGCAAATGGTCGCTCACGCATAGGACGTAACATTTCAACACATAGTAAATGGGAAGATCTCATTAACGTTTCCGTTAAGAATACTTAAAATATAAAGTTCAATGGCTTTGTCCACTAGTATAATTATTTACCCCTGGTAATGACTTTGAAACAGTGAAAAATTACGCTTGCGGATGCAATTATTATTGCAATGATTGCATCCGCAAGCGTAATTTTGAGCTAATATCTCATCATCGTGAGTAAGGATATTTGTGGGTTAACTCACACACCTTCAATATATGTATGTATAGGTATAACAATGCAGTCATCATCTTTGAATTGGGTTAAATTTAAAATAGTAGATTCGTCAACTTCATTACCCATAATTTCCGTCCTATTTACAATATTGGTCTACAGTATTTAGAAGAAAAGATTCAAAGTCTGCATTAAAGTTATATAAGAAATGTTGCAAACCTTAAAAAAATTATGTTTATAAGATTATTTTTCAGCAGATTCCAAACTCGTAAAAAATATTCACTGCTAAAATACTTAGACACTAAATACAGTGAACCAATTTACTGCACTACAATATATTAAATTTATATCAGGGCATAAATATCAACAGACAATTAAAATAGATAATAAAACTTATAATTGTAATTTTGTCTCCAAAATGAAATGATATTAAGAAATTATAGTATAAGAAATATTTTATCATAGTTTAACTGATTTTAAAAGCAAATAGAAATAAACCAGTCGAAGTTTAACACGTTTTGCGACTGTCACCGTTCGCCGTAGATTCGTACAGTCCTAATTCTGGCCTTTGAAAATCTTCCAAATTTCAAATAAAAATATCTATAAACGTCTTAATATTATTACTGATAATATTATGAGATAATATGATTTTCATAAATATTATTTAAAAAAAAGACACAAATAAAGAAAGCGTAAGCTTTAGTAAAATATGCAATGGTATTAATATTTTTTAGTGATATAATAAATTTTATGTTACTTAACGTCTATTTTATTACAAAAAAGATAAAATTAAGATTCTACTATAAATTGAAGAAGTAGGAGTACTATAAAGCTTTAAAGTCTTATGGACGTTAGCCACATTGATATTATAATAAAGAAAAATGGGAAAAAAAGATATTAAAAAGTAAGACTCACTGGTAACACTCAGGAGCTGAGGGAGATATGTTTTCCAAAAAGCGCACTGCTTCACACGAGGACCTTGACCGATTTCTGTTGTGTTGGTGTCAAGAGTCAGATACTCCTTGTTCGAAGCAGTATGCACGGGCCAAATAGGCTTCGTCCAAGAACCATCATCACCCATACTAGGATTTCTGCATCAAAAGAAATAACATAACATAACTTTTTATATCTAGCTTTCATATGTAACATTGTCATTAGAACATAACGCAATACTAAGCCAAGTGTCAGAGATACTTTGAGTCAAGTTCCTTTGAATTCACAATACTCTGCTATCAATGAATCATAATTCAAGACAAATCGTAAGTCTAAGGACAAAGTGTATTAGAGTTACGACGTAAGATCAAGCCAATAAGAAAGATTAACATTTCCTTTCCCAGAAAACGGAAACATATTTCAACGGGAAAACTGCACAGCTACTTATAGCCAGGAAGCCTTACGTAAATTCTCTAATAGCGATAGCATCGATTACCATAACCATATGAATAATCAATCGTAATATCCACCGTACCCTGTTTTCGCAAAGTTTGCCCAATATTTCATCATCCGCTTTGAGAGATGAATTTCCTCTGCGGTGTACTTCTTTGACATGTCAAGAGGCTCCCCGAAGATATAGCTTATCTCATCGGCGTGCATGACGCCCGTCCATCTCGGCCAGGGATTGTTCGCTGATCTGAATGTTAAGACAAGAAGCCCATAAATACACAAATGCGTAGGACAAGAAAAAAGACGTGATAATGAATATTAAGAGAAAGTTAAGGGTCAAAAGATGTAAGAAATAAAAAGATGTATACCTATGCTTATAGTAGTACATGTAAACGGTATTTCCCGTGCTGGCGTAATGTTCTGCGAACTCATTAACGTTACAGGTGAACTGATAGTCACCAACGATCTTGTCGAGAGCGTCGCGATTGACGTGAGGATCGTTGGGACGAATCCAGTCGGTGTACTCGTAGATGATGGCCTGTCGGGCGATCTGGTTGACGTAAGGATTGAGCTCAGTGACGGCCCGAATGAACTCCTCACGAGTCACCTCGACATCCTCGGTGCCGTCAATGCGGAAGAGCTCGGTCAAATAATAAATAATGAAGTAGAAACCTTCTTCGGTGTTGGAGCCGAGAAGAATATTCGCCTTTTTATACGAGGCAGTGGCCATTGAGCGCTGTGGGGTTTCGTCAAGGAAGGAACCGTCTATCACGGGAACAAATGGAAACTCGCATATACCGAGGGTTCCCCATTCGTTATTAACCAGGTCGAGAGGATCGCTCTGCTGGAGACAGTCGATCACCGCTTGCAGGGAGTCACGTTCATGAGGACAACCAACGGCTTCGGCCAGTCGAAGACCACGAACGATCGACTCCTCGCGAGATATTATAGCCCATGGCGCCGTTGGTGAACCTGACTGCATTATGGCTTGGTTGAAGAGGTGCCTGAAATTTTAATGTACTCTTGTAGCATGTACGAGGAACATGTACTCTGTTTCTTTTTTTTTGCAGAGAAATATTTTAAATCAACGTACCTGGATAGTGGCGATAGAAGAACATGTACTCTGTTTCTTTTTTTTTGCAGAGAAATATTTTAAATCAACGTACCTGGATAGTGGCGATAGAAGATGCATGGAAACGGAGACAGCTCCGGCACTCTCGCCAAAGAGAGTCACGTTGTCAGGATTGCCACCGAAGGCGGCGATATTGTCGCGAACCCACTGCAATGCTAACATTTGATCGAAGAGACCAGCGTTACCAGGCACGTCGGGGGTTCCGAAGTAGAGGAATCCAAGGCTGGCAACGCGGTACTGCATTGACACTAGAATTATGTTTTCTTCGGAAACCAGTGTGCGATGGTCGTAAACATCTAGGGTAGCTGAACCTGAGTAGAATCCACCTGAAACAAACCATAGATCGAAATGCATAACCTCTGTAATCTGTATGTATGGTGACGTGATTTTTTGATTCATGGTCATAAGGCGACTCCGGTTACCGATACAGATAACGTTCTCGCTTTCCGGCTCCCTTCGGGTCGCCACTCTGCGCAGAAGCTATGCTCTCGGGTTGAGTAGTACAGTTATGCCAATGCTCTCGGAAGATTTTGCTATGGGTTAGTTGAGGTCGAGGTGCTCGAATCTGCCATGGGGAGATAGTCTCAACGTACCGAGTTGCCCGGCAGAGGAGAGTCTCTACAGACCGGCAAAAGCTCGGCTGAGATACTGGCGCCCCGCTGGAAATGGGCAAAGGGCTATAGAGTGGGCGGAGATATAGTTTTGATAAGGTTAAGGGCAGAGGAGGAACTCCCTGACCCGAGTTAAGGATGTGGTGCCCAGCGATCGTCCGATGATGTGGGGAAACGGCCGTGAAGGATCTCCAAATGTTACGTACCGATTCACTAATTGTAAGGAACGCTCTCGATTTGGTTTAAAGGGACGATTCGAGGGAAAGGAAGAGCCATCGGTTATAAGGATCTTGACCAATCAGAATGATTAGTTCTCGAATTTGGCTATTGTCAAATTAATCTGTCTTGAGGGACCGACCGAGGTGTCACGAATCGACTCGCGCTCCCGTGCTATTTGTTGATAGTTTTTCTAGCCGCGTTTCGATACGGTATAGAATGTTCTCGTTTGTGTAGTTCCCGCGTTGCTCTCGCGATATCCAGGAAATTCTATGAATTTTCTGTGAGTGTTCCGGAGGTGTAGTGCTGTGCCCTAGTGCAATCTCTGTCCGAGTGTTCTCTGGATACAGTTCCCGGCCTTCACGGATTAGCTGCACCAGCGCCGTTGAGGACTCCCATTTTATTAATTGGTGAAGACATTTCGATTTTATACGTCCGATTCGGCAGAAGGTAACGTAGGTTGGTTCTCGAAGGTAGTTCGTTCTCGAATTTTTGCTTATCGGTGTCGAGTTAAGAAAAAAGAGAAATACGTTACAGTATGTATTATGTCATTAAGTATGAAATGTCCGCTTATTTTAAGTACTTTCAGTTCGAAATCGGATATTTCATACTTTAATGACCTGATATAATAATATGTATATTAGAATAATTATATTGTACAAATGTCTAGATTTTCATTTTATATTGTGTCATTAAGCTACACCAAAGCGGCTTCACAGTTGTAAGTATCTTATGCATTTGTTGCTGTAAAAAATATTAATTTTGTACATGCATTGATTTCCTGCCGGTAGTGCTAGCTGTCTGTAAACAATACTTTCATTTACATTCGGAATTTAAGTTTTTCTTGGCAAATTGGAACCCAATTTATTCGGTTCAGAATTTTTATACAGATATTCGCGTTCGCTTACGTACACACATACACAGGCAGACACATCCTTTTTTGCAATGGCGAGTGCATAAATGCGAATGTCATATCTAATGTACATATCCAAAATTCAGGAGGTCAACGTGATAGTTTATTTGGACATATGTAGCACCTCCGATTTCGAAACAAACTGTGGGAAATCCAGAAAAAGCAGTCGTATTTACGCATTTCAAACTTTGAAAGTACTGTTGAGTTAATTGGATTGATTTTTTTTGCAATCAATCAATTTTCGCACATAAGTGAGACTGTATCGTTAACAGACATATTCCTCTTCTAACTGCAAATCAGCATTTTTTTTTTCTTCATAACGGCAAGTCCACTTTGTATAGCATAATATGCAAAACAGTGCACTTAAGTAGTAGCAATGTCAGTATAAAATTGCGTCGTAATCGTATAATCGATAAAACTCACATAGATTTATATTTGTGACTCAGAAAATTTATACATGGATAAATTATCTGCGACAATCACGAAACTAGAAACTCACCGCCAAATATCCATACCATGACAGCAGCGTTAGTAGGCCTTGGCCGAGGCGTAACAACATTCACATAGAGGCAGTCCTCGCTGCGTGGTGTGTTAGGATTCCACATGGTGGCGCCAGCAAAGTCTCCAAAGACGGTATCCAAAATTTGTACGCAACTATTCGGAAGGCTCGTTGCATTCAGAACACCAGACCAACGTTCAGCAGGTCTTGGATGGCGAAATCTCAAAGAACCTGTGACAAACATTGCTCAATATTAAATGATATAGTTAACAACGATAAATTTTCGAATTATCGAATCATATAAATGAATTGTAATTTTATACGTAAATCATAAAAGCACATCATTAAAAATTAGAAACGACATTCGTGTCAGCGGTCATGCTTATTTTCTTACATCACGAAAACTATCTCTCAAGGATAGATAAGGTTTATATTTCCTGAATTCATAATTTAGCTGGTGGGTCAAAGATAATATCGTATACAAGAGAAACTCATGCACGTGATACGGCCGTATTAAAAGTTCGAGTGAACTTATAGCGTGAAGAACGTGCTGTCCTCATTCCAGGAGCAGATTCATTTTAACACAGACTTTGTTAGTGACGTGCTTTTTTGTGGTGAAAGAAAATTAATTTTGAACAACGTTTAATTCGTCTATCGATCAAGTTCATTGGTCAATCCGTGACGTATCGTGGACTCTAATGAAAAATGTATACAATTAATACTTAGGAAATTAGACGTTCTTTCAGCTTCCTATACCATCTTCTTGTAATTACAAATAAACAAATGTGCATTAAAATTACGAGTTTTAATTGCACGTATCAGAATTAATGTATCCTTAAAGTAATACATGAGTAGCTGTATCGATAATAGTAATTTCCGTACATAGCAAATACTTGTACTACACATGTGTATACATCAGTATGTCTTAGGCCTCTACAAAGGCGATTCCACGAATTAGGAGTATAATTTTGATAAAATCAAAAATAACAAAGATATTCATAATACTCGTAATTCGTCAAACACCCTGTATACCAGTGAAACAAGTAAACGATGGAGCATCAATAGTCCAATTAGAATCGTCAATACAAATTGACGAATAAATTAATTTATATAAGGAAAATGCACGTTAAACTTGTATGCTCAACTTGTGACTTTATTCCCACGAGACTCAAATCGATAAGAGAGCTTGGAAAGTATTTAAAAAAAAATCTATTCTTTAAAAAGCTTGCATAAGTTGGTTAAATATGATTTCAAAATTCAACGTATACCGTCCAGAATACAATAACTTACCGAGTGGTTTCTGCGCGTAGGGAATACCGAACCATGCGTCCACCGTTTTTCCTGTAGTGGCGGTCAAGGTCATACCCCTGACCCGACCTTTCTGTGTCTGTACAATAAGTGGATCGTCGGCTGAATTACTGCCGAGAGCCTCGGGTCGTGGAAGCTCCTCGAAAGATCGCAAATTTTTCATTTCCTCGTGCGAAAGGTCAGCATGATGTCTGCTCCTGTGCGACGGCGTACATCGTGCAGGATCGAGAGTGAAGAGGACAACGATCATCAAGATCAACAACGCTTCCGCGTTAAGGATGGAGCTGTGATTACTTGGCATCCTCGCCTGAAACATTAATGATCCCGTTAAATTAAAAAAAAATCCATTCTTATCTCTTTTTACTCATCCACCTAACGATAAATCAATAGGAAGCTCTTGTTCAAACAATTCGATATGGGCGCCGAGCGAACTTCGAATTTGTCAATTACACGGATTGCAGTAATTAATCATTCCTGATACCGGATACGTATCTCGTCGTTCATTCTGACGAATTCACCTTCCTCAGTCCCTCCTTTGCATAGGTAAACACAGAGACCCGGACCAATATGTGCACACGTGTTACGTATACAGCTCGGGCGTGTATGTGCGATTTACCCTTACCGGCACCATTAACGCGACACGGACGCAGGACCCAGAGGGACTCAATTGCCGCGCAATGCTCATTCAGCGTCTCCATGTTTTTACAGTTGTGCGCGAGTCTTGCGCAGTCAATGTACACAGAAACTTGTCCAACGTAAATTCATGGTAAGCTACTACCACCCTCCCATCTCGCTAATCAGCTCACTACTAATTAGCCAATCTCACAGTTTTAGCTTTGCCCAGCGGTTCGAACCAGCGTCCACAAGCATCCCTTCCGTTCTTCTATGCTCTATTTCTCTTTCTGTTCTTCTCTTTCACTTTCGTTCTCCCTCTCTCAATCTCCATGTCTTCCCCATCTCGTTTCTCTCTCTCTCTCTCCCCTCTCTCAATATCCTATCGTTTGATTTGGCAAAGCTCTCTAGCTCTAGAAGTGCTATAATAGCGTCGATGGCTTTTGATGCTCAGCCAGGCTTTGGCTGAACGTTATCGCACGGCTGCTTGCTGAAAAGCATTGCGTTAATTTCGGTTTCCCTTAACAACCTCGAAATTTTCGAATTTCCTCTACATTCATTCATTTATCTTATTATTTTTACTTCGGCTTTATAGCTGATCTTCTGAAATAATGGTGAATCGAGATCGAAATAATTTAATGTATTATTGAATAAGGTAATGAGATAATTTATTGTTTGTTATAGCTTAAGTTTCATTGTGCATGAATGTATTCACATTTTAGTTTTATTATTGAAAATACAAACCTTATAATTAATCGCTTGCGGAAGAGCCCCTCTACGTTGTTATGAGGTATAAAGTTTTGTAATTATACTTTAATGACTTCTGTAATCGATATAAATAGTATGTATATGAACAAAATTATAGTGTAATGTTTGCTGTACATTTGAAAGTTTGAGAGCACAATAATCAATCATTATAGTGTAAAATTTTGATGATAATTAAAAGCTTTGACATATAAATAATTGATTAAATTCCGTGAAAATTACTTCCAAATTGTATCAGCAGAATTTTTATATATAAATAGTCATAAGCATATTATCAATTTGCCATACAAATAACAATATATTTCACGCATATATTAACACCGTGTTTTGTTAGTTAGCCCTACATGAAAAATTGATAAATACAATCAGCCTTCAACGTCAATTGCAGAATTAGGGAAATCTCTTATATTAAATAGTATTGATGCGCGGGCAACAATAACAAAGCAAAACTACTTTATTCGGTGTTCACCTTTTCTTGAATTATACAATTGATTATATGTTCAAAAATATAGATTTTTGGTACGCGACGTGAATTATATTTACCTTCATTTTCATTGCTAGGCACTAACCCATTCCCTTAGGTAGACACAACTGTAGGCAATAAATTCCAAGCTCTTTTCAATTCTCTTTTTCCCCCATCTTTTCTTTCTTCCATTCGCTGTCTAATCAATCAGCTATTACTATGAAATTCTTTTACCTATGAATCTTTTATACAAATGATAAATGCGTGAAGGTGACAAGATAAGAGTTAAATGTATACATGCTTAATGATTAAGGGGCACCATTAGTGTGACTACCTAAGAAAAAAGGTGATTTTCGCGAATTTTTTTAAAGAAAAGTATTGCATTGAATATTTTAAAATTTTGAGGATATATTTGTACAAAAATAGCGTAAACATAGTAATTTTCTTGAATTAAAATATTCGACTTTCAGCAAGTTATTCGCCATCTCCAGTCTCCAAAAAAAAAAAAAAAAAATAGTTACCCAGATAGCAAAGTAGGATCGAACAAAAATGAAGCCAGCCAAATTTCTGCAATTTGCAGTATCTGCAAATATTTGCTTATAATTTATAAACAGTGTTATTGAACTATAATCAATGTGTAAGCGTGAATTGCTGACTAACATATAGAGATCACCTTTCTAATACATTGCTGAGAAAGAACGAGCAACTGCTGTTCCTCATGTCATTGCCAATGAGCAATACTTTCCTGCTATTAGCCCCTCTATTAGCGGAGTTACGTGTTGCACCGATGTCAAAGCAAGCTAACATGCAAATGTGAACGGACCTCATCATTTTGTTGATAAGCTTACTCATAATTTCTCACGCATTGCTACTAAATTTTTAAACACTTTCCCATCTGGGTATATTAATCTTAAAGATCTTAATCCTTGATGCTTTTAAGACAATGATATATAAATGCTAAATGATCATCTACACGAAATGTAACTTCATAAAATGTTCTGAATTATCAACTTTGTACCTGTCGCAGGTATATCTTATGGTAAACGTCCTTTGGTGATGCCTAGAGAAACTTTTATTTCTCGAAACTCTGTAAACTTGTTTTGTAAATTAACAATAATTAAATAAGGCAAAACGTTTAATCTTCGATAGATAAAAATATATTTTGTAACTTTTTCTTATAAACATTACTGGTCTCAGTTAATACTGCGCAATAGGAATGTTTTTTTTTTATTGATTCAATAACATAATATGTATATCTATATTATAATTGACTGTTTAAGTCAATATTCCTCCACTTTTTAAAAATTGTAATTCACCAGCTCTCTTTTCCTAGCATCGATACAAAATATTTAGTATTGATCGTCAAACTATTCCTATGGTCTTTATTTGATGAAAATGTGATACTTTCTTTTATACAGAAAAAGTATCTAAACGGCGATAATCTAGAATTCATTGTTTACGTGGTTTCAATTGTCAATGACAATAAGTATTAGATATAAATTATCTGTGCATTAAAAAGCAATGATTTATAAGGTCGCAATACCGCTTCGAAATTGGATCGTTCCGGAAAATTTTGACCTAGAACGACCCTATAAATTTATAAATTATAAACCTTAGAAAATCCGCTGTTTCGTATAATATATCGAATCGCAATGACGTCGTGAGAATTCAATAAAAAGTCTCCTTTGAGAAGACGAAGGTCTTCCTTTACTTTTCTGCTGGAGAAGAGGAGACAAAAGGGAGCACCTGGGAGCGAGAGCCGAGGGTTATCCTTCCGGCCTGATCAATACAGCCATACCTTTCGCTTATTTCTGCCGTTCAGGATACAGGCTGCTTTCTGTACCAAATTCAAATACAAAACCCCTTCTGCTTCTTTTCAGAAGCAGAGAAAAGCGATTTCTATTGAATTCAGAAAGAAGATATTAATGAATCAAGTAATTTTTAAAGATCTCCCAAAAAACACTTACGTGTAAAAAACTACGCCAAGTACAGGATTGCTATGAATTCCTCCAATAAAAAGTATT
>JARQSV010000174.1:883-38415 GCA_030142285.1 Calameuta idolon | reverse complement strand
TCGGGCAACTTTCTCCGTGTTGTTCTTATGATTTATGGTAAGTGTATTTGCCCTAGTTCGACCACCTCCATCTTTCACTCTTTCTTCGTTATTTCTTTCTCTCTCGTTCCTCCCTTCGACTTCCAACATCCCTGGACCGTTTTCATTCGATCCAAGGTGTTACCTTGGCTCTCGATGAAATCAAGAGAATTCATCTCGGAAGCCACCTCTTCCTTTTCGGATTCTCAGCAGTCCGGCCGAGTCTTCTGATCATTGCTAAACGAAACGAGCGACAGCGCAGCGCGAACTAGTAAAGAGCAGCTCCCGACCCCGCATAACTTACCCGTCGACCCTTCACGCAAGCGGAGTCTCGTTATCTCATACTTTGTGTCTTCGACCCTCGAGACTATAGACGTCTTCTCTGATCCTCTGAGCGAAGCAGATGCTTATTAGAATAATCTAGTAGCGAGTAATAAATCCAAGAGGAAGAAAGTGGAAAGAAAAGGTCCCGTTGAGTCCAGGCCAGAGTGCTCACGCTCTTTTTCTCCCTGGGAGCCAAACCAACTTCCGGAGTATGTGGCCCCGATCATTCATTCCTCAAATAAAAACGGAGTTACGGATTTACGGATTTAATAAAGGATTCGGGAGGTTTCCTAAGCGAAATCCGATTTTGTTATGGTCTGCGCTACGTACATGGATACATTTCACCTTTCTCCGACAGCTTTCACGGTTCCGAGAGTTTTACGACAATTCTTACCAAAATCGCTCCGTGACTCCGTGACGCGTGTCGACGTTAAGCTTTTCATTGTTTTAGAGATGAAAATTAAAGAATCACTCGGTGTCTTTCAATGGTCGAGTATCCATGAATTTCAATAGACAGTTTTCGTGCGGGTCGTCATACTCTTACCCGACGATCAGCGACCGTTCGCAGTACCGTAGTTCTTCCGAATGAAGAAACTTGCAACGGACGAAAATATTTTTCATTTTAATCGGATAATCGCAGCGTCCAATTGCTAACATTATCAGATTCAATCTACGAGTTTGAATATTTGCGTCGACTCGATGCACCGATTTTATATTTTATTGCATTTTGCATTTTCAGGATGTGAATGGACGCGGATGGGTGTTGTCATGGCGTCAGGATCGAGCTGTCAAAAATTCTTAAGAAGGTACGTCGTTGTTGTAATCGTGTGCTTGTCAAACGTAGAACCAACAGTACTATTCGTCTTTTTCGTAATCTCGCCGGGTTTAAGTGACTTTACCGTAACCGCATTAAAAACCTAAAATACCTACAGAAAATACAGTCACCAATTCCAAGCTTTAATAGTAAAAAAAGAGATTCGTTACCTATATACGTATATTCGTAACGCAAGTGGCTGATACGATCGCCTCTCCAGAGAGCCATTTTTTGGGTCCCTAACCTCACATCTTCGCCAGAGCCACTTAAGCTCCGTTTCACTCCAACTGATTTGGATGAACGTCTCGATGAGATCCAACCTCGGAATCCGAATCCTTGATTCTTCAAGATGGTCTCAGAAGCACTCGGGATGCATGCTGGGCCTCGGCCGAGGCTGATAAAGTGCTAAGAAAATGGTACCAAAGCCGTTTCGTTTTCCCGTGACGTTTTATCGGAAACCCATTCGCGTCGTTCTCGACATCGTTCTCGCACGTGAGAGTCCAAAACGGCCAAGCAGCACGTAGTCACGTGCTGTGGCCGAACCGAACCAAACCGCACATGCAGAATCACAGAGCCGTCTGATTGAAGCTTGACAGTAGCTGCGATGCGATGACAGACAAGGATCGTTTGCTCGCGTTCTACATCGAGCCTGGTGGAGATCAAAATCCTTTCAGGTCTCAGGATCGAACGGTAATACCTTACTGGAAGAAATTCATGTTCCCTCGAATTCACATCGGCGCAAGAGCCGAAAGCTCCCACCGGTAAATGACGAGGCGCTTCTGCGAGCCCAAGAAGAAAATTAGATTTCCGAATAGTCTGCGGGAGAAATCTGTTGTGAAACGACACACGGGGAAGCAGCGAGGAGAAACAAGGTTGACGAGTTTTGAGTCGCGAAGTGCGAAGAATTTCGATGGATTCGAACAATTCCGCTTGACGAATCAGTGCAAACGAACGAGACCAATTCGAAATCAGCTGCTCCGGGCCAAATGTTAGCTTTGTTCCGTACATCCGCTTCAACGAATTGTACTTGAGACTCGATGCTCGGTATTGGTCACGAAGTAAAGATACAAATTTCAATCGAAAGCAAACGCGCGTGACCCAGTGCTCCGCACGTTCGTTTCGTCTTTCCATTTTGAAGAATTTACATGTGGCAACGAGATACTTAATGGATGCTCGGCCATAGCGAACAACTTGTTAAATAACGTCGATTCCTCTGCAGCGCGATTTGTCTCTCGCGTCTGGAGTTCCTCTCGCCGAGAGTATTTGTATTCACGTATTCGCCTGTTTACGCGTGACAGGACGATTGGTGTGAATGCGATTACCGAATATCGGAGTTGGCAACTGCGATGCAGCAAGAACGTAATTACCAAGTTCGATGTACACGTAGACGATGTTCAGAGAGAGAGAGAGGGGGGGGGGGGTGGTGGTAGGGAGGAGTTGTTACAAGTCCAATGCTAATTACTTTAATTAGTTTTGCTGGAATTTCAAGACCGGGATATATGTATATAATGTAAGGGTAAGTCGGTAGCCGGTATGACTTCCAATGAGGAAGGGTTAAACCAATTAAAATTGGCTCTTCGAAAACGGCAGCGTTGAGTCTTGGAAAAAAAAATTTTTTGAAATCGTACGTTCAGTTGCGATTTAATATCACGAAAAAAAATATGATATCCCTTATTGGCCGAAACTTGAATATCGGACGAAATTGACCAAAGGGGTGCACGTGCTTCAATTAGCAATGAGAAGAGAGAGAGAGAGAGAGAGAGAGAAGAGAAAAGAGAAGAGGAGACGGGGCTTCTCGTTCTAGTTTGTAATTTCACATACGGCGGCCACTGCGGGCAATTCCGAGAGCAGCGCGAAACACGGAGGGTGCAGCCGACACACCCAACTCCAAGCACTTGGCCCACTCTGGCCCAATTACCGTTCATTACTTTGTTGGGCCCAATTGACATAACTGATGGCTGCTCGGAGTCCGTTCTCCTCCATCAAAGAGCCGCTTCTCCATCCATCCTCCTTCATCCACCCAGCTGCGACGTCCAGGAGGAAATTGTTCCGGAGGGAATGTGGAACGTGCACAGTTGGAGTTAGACATGGGATTCGGAGATATGGACCAGTGCAAACAATGGGAGAATGGAAAGATTGGCGAGTGGAAGGAAAACTGAAGAACAATAAAGATCCGACGAGAGACTGGGAGCCCAGGCTACTTTGAAATTTAGGTGAGAACAAGTGGAGAAAGAGAATAAGAATCTGCATCGGCACGAACCGAAGCAACGCGTGGCGACGGTTATTCGCGCGTTTGAAAAATCTTCAGACGCGAATGTCAAAGTCTACTGGAAAAGCGAGAGAGTCCAGGGGACTCATTTTCTCCCACGGTTCTTCGAGAATAATTCCCTCTCCTACGTTTTCCTGCGCCACGCTGCGTCGATTGCAGGAGAAACTGAATTAACGAGGAAGCTTCGACCTAACGAGGTAAAGGCAGTATCGACTGAAACGAGGCTTCCGAGTTTCTCCCAGTTCGTCGGGCCGAACCTACTAGGATACGACAGGAGACCCTTCCGGTCACGGAGCATGGACTTCGTTAGCATGGGGGGTGGAGGGTGGGGGGGTCATCGGTGATAAATTGATAACCGAGCAGAGCCACGTTAACAGCCTTTCGCGTTTTCCACTGAGACTTCGTAAAAGTCTCGCAAAGACTTTTTCCTCCCTCCGGGCAGGTCTCGTGCTTTTGTTCCGTCGTACAGAGAAGAAAGGGATTCTCATGGCCGGAAACGAAAATCTGTCAGTAGGATTGGGTTAGGATGGGCTAAGTTAACCGAGTTCAGTTAATTAAGACGCCCACTGAATTATACCTTATTCAGCAGCGAATAAGACGAGTCTTTCAGGTTCTCCTTGGCCGCTGGAAAGATGAGAGAAAAATTGAATATGCAACGAGTTCCGCTGATCCATGTCGCCGCGGCGGCAACGAGAGAGTTGATGCTGCATCGGTGTTCCGTCTCTTCTGTACGCGTGTAGGTGTGTCTGCTGAATGCAGCCGCCACGTGTACGTGGCATCGTCGACTCTCCTCCCGTAGATGGACGGAAAGAGATAGCGAGAGAGAAATGCGAGAGAAATAGGAGAGGAGAAGGCCTTGCCCCGAGAGGTTTCAGAGCGAGGCGACGCCGACGGCGACGGCGGCGGCGGAGGGTTGAAAAATGTGCACTCAGCGTGATTGGTGCGCGCTGAAGCGTACTGGCTCCTGAAAAGCTTGGCAACCCTGGCGGATTTCGTTCCTCGAATGGCAATGTTGCCACGCAAATAGTGAACACTCGAAAACGAGTTATTCCTGCTTTCGCGCTAACTCTGGAATTGGCTGTCATACGAACTGCGAGCTGTGTTCTTTGCGAGATCTCTTGTTTTCTCGCGCAACACTTCGTTTGGTTGATTCGATTGAAAGGAGGATGCAGCTTGAACTCGGATTTATGTCAGGAGGATCCGCGGCAGAGAAAAGGAATTTCAATGGACGATATGATTGATAAGACCGAAATCGTTCTCGGCCATTCGCGCTTCCTGGGGCCTCGACGGCGCTGGCCAATGGGAAGACGAGCTGGAGGATGGACGCTAATAACCTCGGGTTCAGAAATATACTGGATCCGTGTCGCTCGTACTTCATTCTCATCATTCGGACTGAACTCAGTAGACACTGCTGTTATGAACTCTCGAGAGTAGATCATAGACTCGGATTATCTCTTCACTCGTCCCCTCATCGGCTCATCCTTGTGGTTCCACTCGTAGCTGGATTCTCCAGCTTTGATGATTCCCACTCGCCTCCCTGACTTTCAGCAAAATTTTACTCTCTCGATAATAAGGACTTTCGATGAAGATCGATATTGGTTAATCACTTAAACCTGGGATTTAATCGGCGATGTCGGCTGTCGCGTCGGCCCAAACGCGCAAAACAATTGTGGACTGCATATGGTAGCTGAACGTCTCTAAGATGCGACTCGCGGCTATGTGAAATAAGATGGGTCCGTCACATTTGACTTTTTCAACCGGAAGTATTGCATAATTTAGGGCTAATTTAGGCCTAACTTTGGACCCCATATTTGACTTTATGGCTCTCACCCCCTTAGGAGGTGGATGTTTGGTGGACTCAGATTGGGACCTGGCTCGGTCCACCACACTTGTTCTCACTAACCTGTAATTGTAACCTCAACTTATTATATATCAGAATTTTGGGCTATTTTTGGGCTGTCGAATGCGCCTATTCGCAATTAAATTGGACCACCCTTAAGAAACTAGTGTGGTGAACTCAGCTTGGATCCTGGCTGGGTCCACCAAATTCGATCTCACTCAATTGTAATGGTAACCTCAACTTAATATATATCAGAATTTTGGGCTATTTTTGGGCTGTCGAATGCGCCTAGTCGCAATTAAATCGAACCACCCTTTCTGAAAAGAACCCAGAAAAATGAGTATGGTGGACCCAGCCAGGTCCCAAGCTGTGTCTACCACACATCCACCTCCTGAGTGGGGTGAGCCCTAAAATCGAATATGGGGTCCAAAATTAGCCCTATGTTATGCAATAATTCCGGTTGAAAAAATCAAATGTGGTGGTCCCAGCTTATTTCACATCTCCCGGCTAACTATTATTCCGATATAGTGGCTTTGTCAGTTACTTGAATTTCATCGATATTTGCATTACCCACTTGATCTAGGAGTTTTATTTTAGCTCCATGGTGCCATCTGTTCCAACCAATGCAACGTTGGGTTCTTTCAAAAAAGAGAAAAAAATGCATTTCGTCTAGTTCAGCTCCTAAGACGTCGCTGATATCAAGAACCATTGTCAAGAGGGCGTAACGATATTCCCTCGCACGATATTTAATCAGATGAAGTATTAAAGCTTAAAGCAGCCCTCCCCTCCGCGATTGGAAAACTTTCGGTGAAGCGTTTCGTTGAATTAAAAAAAAAAGTCTTTCACTCTCTGTATATTTTGCACTACATTGCAATCCCGTATCGTAATCTGAACAGCAATCTGTCGCTGTCGAGAATCTCTTCGATAACCGATTCAATTCTAATGGACTAGATCGACGCACATAAAGGCACAGCGAACTCTTTAGATCGCAGAATTATTTTGGCGCTTGCTCGTCAATCGGCAATCGGACGTCGCGACGCCGTAGCGTCTTATCGGTTAGACCTGCCGCGACAAAATCGAGTTGGCTCTTTGCACGCAGCATCCTTATATGCAGATAATCGAAGAGACGTCTCTCATTCGCTCGATCATTCGTACACACTTTCTAAGCACCAGATCTTCGCGCAAGGAGGAGGAAGAAGTTCGTTTCGAGATTTTTGCTGGAATCTGATTAAGAATTGAACGGATCGGATGAGAGAATTAAAAATCAGAAGCGTATTGATCCCAAACAAAAAACTTAACCCTTTTTGCAAACCCTGCTTTGCCGTCGTTATGGTTCCAGCAGTAAGATTGCAAATGCACCCATCACTGTGACTATCGAGAGACTCGGTCGGGTTTCGCGAATTACCTTGAAACTGATGCGTTACCAAAATTTAAGCTTTCCTACTTTACCGACTGAGTATGTATGTACTCCATAATTATATTCCTCCTTGTATACTCGTTATCAGGCTCCTTGAAGTATGGTGCTGTCAGGTGCTTGTCAGGCCTCGTTACACTTGGCAACCGCAATTAAATCCTCCGATCAAGAAAATCTTTAATTGCGACCAAAAAACGTCAAATTCCATTGTCTTGGATATTTATGTATAATAGTACATACTAATTTTTCGGCATTAAAAAAATATTACTAAATCGTATTTGTGGCTAAAAGCGTAAAACGAGTAATAGACACTCGTTGCCCCTTCAACCCTCCCCCCTTACGTCGACACGTTTCATGTACGTGTGAATAAAAAAGTATACGATTATAGTGATGCTTTCACTATGCCAGTGTAATCTCGGTGTATATGCGTTTACGAGTTAGTATTTTTTTTTTTTTGTAAGGAATACTCTGTGGGTATGCGTAATTAAAATAATTAGTAGAAATAACCTCGGCCCTAATGGCCTCCCAGAGTTAAGAGCAGCGAAGGGCCGCTGGGTCGGTTGGTTCGTGGCGGCTATAATTAAAACGCACTAGCGAGAAAGACACGAAACCAGCCAACCAGTAAACCAGTAAGTTTGCGCACGACGCGCCGTGCACTTTTTCCATCCGCTTTTCTCCAGCGTTTCCTTATTTCCTACAGGAGCTGAGAGTGACGACCGTCTAAGAGCAGCCGCAGCTACGTACTTCCTTATAGGCTGTGCCTGTACAGAATCCCAGCTAACTGGCTAAATATTCTATGCGCGGGACGACCGTGCACCCTCTTTTTCTCCTGGCAGCTAATAATAAAACCATCCAAGAGATTCAGACACTTTCGTCTCCACGCTTTCTCGTATCCGCATTTTTGACTCCTCCGTACACACTTATTGACTTCACGAGTTTACCAAGAACCGGCCGACGTCGATGACGTTCGATAAATTTCCGCGTGCCAGTTCGTTCCCAGAGTCGCAACCGTCGTAACTAACGCCTCGTGACTTGTCATCGTTTCCAGCTGTGCTGACTCGCGATGGCACCGCCAGAGTGCGCGACTGACAGCGTGACCTCGGGCTTTCGTCATTAATCTTCGCCGTTTTCGTCTGCCGTTGTTTTACTCGGTCTCGTTGTACAACGCGATTCTCCGTTTCTGTGATTGAATAATATCTACAGAGACAATTTATACGCCTTGAAGTAGGCAGCGAAGGCCAACGTTAAGGCGTACGATTGGACGGACAGGGGAAGCAGTCGGTCAAACAGAAGCGAAAACTTTCTGCACCGTATAAGGAAAGACGTATGACGCGAATATGCAGAAAAAAAAGAAGACATGCAGAGGAGATTATTTTGATCGGTCCAATTGGCAAGTACGAGTAGCAGGGATTTTTACTGTATGTATGAATCCAAGCCGGTTAAGCCTGTTCGAAATGTCTTAGGATCAGCCCGGGAGGAGACACTTGGTCGTATCACTGAATTTCGCTTCTTCGATCTCATGGCCGGTCGAGACTATTCACCAGCGGAGAAAAGCCGAAACTTCGGGAATTGGACTCGATTATTGTCATTATCATTAATATAATCGCGAGGAACTTTTCTATCTATTTAAAAAGTTCGATAAGTAGGGTGACTTGAATGCGAACGGCAAATAGCGATATTATCAAATCACCCAGCGCAAGAGCCAGAAAAAGTTCTGCAGATTTCCCGCTCTTCCCCCTGCTACACCCTTTAGATTAAGTTGTTAAGGGAGGATTAAGGGGTTTCGGTTGGTTAGGATTAAACCTTAGACAGTTTATATGGAGGTCACGTGCCGCCCGTAGAAGATATTGCAGCTGGCGCCAAGCCGTAAATTTATTGCACGGGAAAAGTCAGCCGAACACGGAAAGAAGCACGAAGCGGGCGTCATCGATTCTGCGGGGAACCTCCTCCTCCTTCCCGTTCGCGTCAACCCCGGCACTGGTACCGGAACTGGAACCGGAACGGGAACCGGAACGGGAACCACCAGCAGCGCCCTTGCTCAGTATCCATCCACTAGTTTTCATGTACCGGCGGGGGGATTTTATACTTCGGCGTCGGTTTCCTCGAATGAGAAATGCAACTCACGACTCACGCACACAGCCGCCTTCAGTTCCCTTACTACGTATCAGCAAAATTCGTATCGGTCGAAAGCCATACGAACTAGCAGACGCGAGTTGGCACATTCCCGAGATTTAACGGAAAAAAAAAAAAAAAAAAAAATTTCGATGACATCCTTTAAAAGTTCAAGTTGCCTCTCCATAAGTTTCGTAACACACAATCGTATTCGAGGTATGTAGCATGTTTTTTCAAATTCTTGAAAAAGACATTATCCAAACGTCTTTATATCATGCCAACCTAACAAAATTACTTGGTCGTGCTGCTTCCCATAGACTATGACATAATACAAATAACCGTTACAATCTGGGGAAATGCGAACAAGGCCACAAGGTAGGGCGCCCATCTGAAAGCTCTTGAGAAGCAAAACGTTTGTCTTCTCACTCGAGTGAATTATTCGTCGAGTTCGGTAAATTCGATGAATTCGATGAATTTAAATAGAACCAAAGGGTTCAATGGAATTGAACGGAGACAGTGTGTCAATTTCAATGGAGGATCTGGGACTACGTGATTTCGCCGGTCCCTCAGGTTCATCCACTGTCTTCCGTGCTGGTGCCAAGGGAAATAACTTTCTCCTTACTCCGTAGCTCGCTCGTATTTCGTAGGGGGTAGACTCAAGGGTTAAATGCCTCTTGAAATATGAGGGAATCCAGGAGGCTTTCATAAATTCAACCGTTCTCCGTCATTCGCCGACTACTGGCGTTCAATTCGCAAAATTAGCTTTTTTTATTTACGAAATTTGTGGCCGCACAGGGATCTGCCTCTCGCCGAGAGCAATTTCTGGTGTTATGAGAAGATTGTATATCTATAGGTATATACGAATGTAATATGTATGTCGTCAGGATCGGAACGCAAGGAGTGTAGGTTCCAACTTTAGAAGGAAGGAGAAACTCCAGGATTTCGGACTCCATATTCTTGAGCCCATTTTCATCGAGTCCTGGGCAATATCCATGGTTTGCAAGGATTTTGTCCACGGCTATATAAATGCAATCGATTCGAGTCGCTTTTGGTCGGGAGCATCGGGCATCAATTGTCCGTAGCGAAGAATCCCGATTAGCCAGTCGGGTGGGGATAGCTGCACATAACCTATAAGCTTATTTAAAGTTTTATCCTACCTCGCAGCATGCAAAAGCTCAGCTTGGCGTGCAGCCATTTATATTCTCTCTTATTTAAATACGCGAGCTCTACGTAGCATGTGGTAGACGGTTGGACGATTGTTGGAGGGCAGAGCCCCTTTGGGTACAGTTTCTACGGCTGCTACGACGATCACCGCTGCAGTCTCTATTGCCAATGCTAATGCCTACTGTAGACTGCTGCTGCTGCTGCTGCCGTTGCTGCTGCTGCCGTTGCTGCTGCTGCTGCTGATGCTAATGTTAATGTTGCTGCTAGCTGAGAAGGGAGTGGTGAACTTAAGTGGCAGCCTTTTAAATTCAGGTGTACTTCATTAGGGAGTACAGCTTCCGAGAAGGCCGCAACGATTTAATCCGACCTTCTCGAGACTCCAGCTGAGAAATTGAATTTACGTAGGGCGCTGATGTTAGAGGAAAATGCGACAAAGATAGGAGGAGGCCTTAGCGGTTTAATGAAATTCTCGGCTAAGTCCGGCTGCAAGTCACATTCGAGGTCTGAAAGCGCCGAAGTCATCCTTGTTCCTTTTGTGCTTTCAGGGGAGGACTGGAGGATGAAGTGGCAAGCGAAGTGACGAGGGGATGAGGTGGCTGAGCACTCAATGATTGTAAAGAAGAGAAGTGCGACGATGTGGTGGAGCATGGCCAACCGGGCGGGTCGAACGGTTCGGACGCGTAGCAGGCGAAGGTGGCGGACACGTGCCGGTATCCGAATTATTTACTCGGTCTTGTTGGCCGCGTGCGTCGCGGCACAGGAAGGAGAAGCCAAAGTAGCAGAGTGCCCGCCTCCGGAATCGATACCTGGCTGCCCCTGCTACAATTTCGAGGACGGCCTCTTTCTTGAGTGTGCTGGCGCCACCGAGGAGTCGCTGCGAGTCGCGCTGCTCGGCGTCTCGAGCGTCGCCGGTTCCGAAGGTAAACTCGTAGGAAAAAAGGTACCTTGGTCCTCCTCTCCTTGGACTTGCCGGAGTCCTAACCTAAATGTACCTCCAAGTAGTGAGGAATGCCGGTGCGTAGATGGACAGCCTAGAAGATAGGACTTGTTTTTGTCCCAGGTGCTGTGGTCCAGTCGCTGAGTGTCTACGAACTGGACCGAAGGGTAGAGGAGTTACGTGGAGCGGCATTTCCGGACGGCAGCAGGATCCGACATCTACAGATTTCTCATTCGGCGATTCGCGAGATCAGCGAGGATGCTTTCGCGCCGCTGAGCTCCAGTCTGGAGTCCCTGGGACTGGTCTCCGGGAAGCTGACCCAAGTACCCCAGAAGGCTCTTGCACTGCTAAGCCGGTTGGCGGCCCTCGACATCGAAGCTAACCTCATCCACGAGTTACCCAGCTATTGCTTCTATGGACTCTCCCTGATTAAACTGAATACCAAGGGGAATCAGATCGGCAAGATATCCGAGTACGCGTTCGCCGGTCTCGAGAGCACACTGACTGACCTGGACCTCGCTGAGAATAAGATCAGGATGTTCCCGATGACAGCACTCAGACGACTGGAACATCTGACCTCGCTCAAGCTCGCGTGGAACGAGATCTCCCACCTACCCGAGGACGGGTACTCGCGCCTCGAGGCTCTCAACTTCCTAGACCTCAGTAGCAACAACTTCGAAGCAATTCCTCTGAACTGCTTCCGCTGTTGTCCCTCCTTGAGGACGCTCTCCCTCTACTACAATGCGATCGAGTCCGTTGATAAGGATGCCTTCATATCGCTGATTGACCTCGAGTCGATAGACCTCAGCCACAACAAGATCGTCTTTCTCGACGTAGCGACGTTTCGCGCGAACCAGAAGCTACGGTCGATCGACCTCAGTCACAATCACATTCATTACATCAGAGGCGTCTTCTCCCGGCTTCCTGAATTGAAGGAGCTCTTTCTCGCCGAGAACAACATCCTCGAAATTCCAGCGGATTCCTTCGCCGGAAGCTCCAGCCTGTCGGTCCTCTACCTTCAGCAGAACGCGATAAGACGGATCGACGCGAGGGGCCTAGCGACCCTCAGCAGACTCACCCAGCTGCATCTCAGTGGGAATTACGTCGAGAGGATTCCACGTGACTTCCTCGAGCATTGCGAGAGACTCTCCTCTCTCTCGCTCGACGGTAACAGTATCCGCGAGCTTGAGGTCGGGACGTTCGCCAGGGCTAATCAACTTCGCGAGCTACGGCTTCAAGACAATCAGATCGCCGAGGTGAAGCGAGGTGTCTTCTCTCCGTTGCCTTCCCTCCTGGAGCTTCACCTCCAGAACAACGCGATCACCGACATGGAGACAGGGGCGCTTCGTTCCCTTCACAGCCTTCAACACGTGAACCTTCAGGGCAACCTCCTCGCAGTTCTTGGCGACGTCTTTCAGGTGTCCGGGTATGATCCCGAGCGACATGGAAATGGCCAAGGCGAAAATCCCCAGGGAAATTCGCCCGGAAGTTCCCTGGTCTCGATTCAGTTGGATAATAACGGGCTGGGCGTACTTCACAACGACTCGTTGCGCGGACAGGCGTCGGTTCGCATCATGTGGCTCGGTCACAATCGGCTGACGCGTCTTCAGGCGCCGCTCTTTCGCGATCTTCTCCTCGTCGAGCGTCTCTACCTGACGAACAACTCAATATCGCGGATCGAGGACACGGCCTTTCAGCCGATGCAGGCCCTAAAGTTTCTTGAATTGAGCATGAATCGACTGAATCACGTGACCGTCAGGACCTTCTCCGAACTCCACGAGCTGGAGGAGCTCTATCTTCAGGACAACGGATTGAGCCGTCTCGATCCGTACGCCCTTACGGCCCTTAAGAGACTTCGAGTCCTCGACCTGGCCAACAACCACCTGAACGTTCTCCACGACAGTATCTTCCAGGAAGGCTTGCCTATCAGAACTTTGAACTTGCGCAATTGCACGGTCAGTGTCATCGAACGCGGTGCCTTCCGCGGGCTGAATAACCTCTACGAGCTCAACCTGGAGCACAACCATCTGACGGCCGCTGCTCTAGATCGCCTCGATATACCTGGACTTCGCGTTCTCCGGATCTCCTACAACAACTTCAGCCAGATAAGCGGAGACTCGCTCGACGGTCTGCCATCCCTGCAGCAGTTGACTATGGACGCTGGACAAGTTCACCGGATGCCTGCCGAGTTGTTCTTGAAGAACAAAAATCTCGGCAAGCTCCATTTGAGCAACAACCTTCTGCAGTCACTGCCCGGACTTCTCTTCATCGGGCTGGACTCACTGAAGGAAGTGAAGCTGGACGGGAACCGTTTTCAGGAGGTGCCTTACGACGTCTTCCTAAACGCCACCAGCATCGAGATTCTCTCTCTCGCTAACAACGCGATCCTCCGTGTAGACGCCTCGCGTCTCAACGGACTCGTCAGCCTAAAAGAACTGGACCTGCGTGGCAACGGCATCAGATCTCTCTCCGGTTTTGCTGCCGCTAATCTCTCACGACTTCTTTCCGTTGATCTAAGCCTTAATCATCTTACGGCTCTACCAGCCAACTTCTTTCAGCGCTCCAGTCTTCTGCGCAAACTCGAACTGGCAGGGAACAGATTCCGACAGATCCCTGCACTCGCTCTCTCCGCGCAAAACATCCCCAGTCTCGGCTGGCTTAATCTCACCGCAAATCCTCTCTCGAGGATCCACGAGATCAGTTCCGAAGCGAGCTACCCAGCTCTACGTGAAATTCACATATCCGGGACTAATCTGACTATAGTCACGAGCCAGGACTTTGAGGCCTTCCCGGCGCTGATGCACCTCTTTATGGGCAGTAACATGATCTCGAGAGTCTCACCGAGCGCATTCCGCGCCCTACCCGAGCTCCTCACCCTGGACCTCAGTCTGAACGAGCTGGACCTGCTCCCGCAAGAGAGACTCAAGGGTCTAGAACATCTGCGCTTACTCAATCTTACTCACAATCGGCTAAAAGAGCTAGAGGATTTCCCTCCTGATCTAAAGGACCTGCAAGTCCTGGATCTATCCTACAATCAAATTGGCACCGTCCGCAAGGGAACTTTCCAGCATCTTGAGAGCCTCGCCGAACTTCACCTTTACGGAAACTGGATTTCTTCAATATCTTCCGACGCATTCAGGCCTCTCAAGAAATTGCGAATTCTCGACCTCAGCAGAAATTACCTGGAGAATCTACCATTGAACGCTTTTCGTCCCCTCGAGACCCAGATCCGAAGTCTACGAGCCGAAGGTCAGTCTATTTTTAATAAATACTGTCATTCCGAGATCACATTGTCCCCTTATACTCTCTGCTGCGCAATTTCTAGTGCATCAAAGAAAATTATCTATTCTCATGTTGCATCATGGGTTTTTTCTTCACAGAGAATCCTCTACATTGCGGCTGCGAGTCTCAGGAATTGTGGGAATGGTTGCGCGATCATCAGAAACTAGTCGGCGGTCTTGGTCGCCACAGGACCGCTGGAATGGGAGGGATGAAAGACATGGAGGCCGGACTGCTGCGTTGCGAGCAGCCCCCGGAGCTTCGTGGACTCGTCTTCCTGGACCTGGACCCGCACGCCTTCTGTTCAGCTCCGTTGATCTTAAAACTCGCCATACAGGACATACAGCCGTTCTCGGTCCTCGTTTCGTGGCAGAGCCGAAATCACTCTGGTCTCCATGGATACCAGGTCGCCTATCACGCGCTCGACAGTGTTGACGAGGTAACGTGAATTTACACACGTCAGCCCAGTCCACAAAGCACCTCCAACCCTTCGTTGACCTCCGTAGTTCTTCGTCGTCAAGCAATGGACTCAAACTCCCCCATGTACTTTCTATCACGCGATATCCGCACCCAAATGGCCTTTCTATGTAGCTACATGAAATCTGCCTATGTGTATTCCAACATATTTCAACATTCCTCGACCTCAAGCCTTACCAACCTAAGAAACTCTACTTGGCTTTCCTTTTTACGACTGTAGTCGGTCGAGTGAAGAAATTGTGCCAATTTTTGTAAATGGACCCGACCAAGTTCAACTGAATCGACTAGAAATTGGCACCATCGATCAATCGATTCCTTCATCCCTATGCGACTTGTTAATATCTCATTATGATTTCTAGGTTCGCGGAAAGGTGCTCGAGCCGAATGCCCGATCGGTAAAACTATCGAAACTACTTTCCAATACGCGATATTTGATATGCGTCCTCGGGCTTGGGAATTGGCTCACGATGAGTGACCACGGGGAAGAAAGTTCAGTCGAGAGGCTAAGCGACTCCAGGAGCGACGGCATCGAATCAAGCGCCTTCCCAGAGATGATCGACTCCCTCACGAGCCGCTGCACCGAGGTCAAGACCCTGGAAGCACCTGGCGCCGTAATTGGTACCGACGGATCCGTAAGCGACGTCACAGGCGTCAGCAGTATTCTCACGAGGCGACTTGGGCTGATCGTCGGTTGCTGCATGGGCTTTGTCGTCTTCATAGTTCTTGTCTCCGTCCTGGGTTACCTCAAGGTCAAGAAGCAGAGAGAGGCCGTCAAGAGGGATCGGCAACCTATTCCACCCGAGTACATCTCCTACAGGCACTTCAGCATCCAGAGCGGCGAGGCTGGTCAAGCTGCGGCAGCCAGAGCCGCCATCCAGGAAAGTGGTCATCATCCCAGCTTCATAAGCACCATGGGTAACGCGTCTCTGAACGTCTAACGGCAAACGCAAACTATCAGTGGTCAACTGTGGAAGATGAACCAAAACGTGGTAGCAGCGACAAGCTGCCCGAATGAAGCCCGGAGGAGTTGGGAGCAAATTGGGATAGGGGCATAGGGCTAGTGAGAAAAGGAAAAGAAGTGGATGAAAAGGCATTAACGTCTATGAGAAATATGAGGAAGGAAATCACGGAAGTAAAATGAAACGGTGAAGGTACGAGACCCGTCCTTGACGCTTAGAAGAGTCTGAGAACGTACGGTGATTTTATATAAGTGATTTTGTACGAGCTTTAATTTACTTCGGGAATAGTAATGGTAGCACTAATGGTAACGCTAAGTATAATGGAGCCCGGACGTCGATCGAGTTTGATTGCGATTTTTTGTTAGGTGCGACTGTGCTGAAACGCGCCGTACTTGAAATCACTCGAAATTGCGATAAATGCGTTAGAGACTTACATATAGAATATTATGACGCGTTGTCGACTTAATACCACGGAGCACTGTACTATTGTAACTTGGGACTTTGTTCGTGGCAAAGTGGCGCCAACATCCTGATGACTACGTCTCCCTCGTACTCCCGTTTTAAGCATTACTTTGTCTATCTTCCGATCCCAATTTGATTTTATCTCCTGTTCTCGACCAGTCGTCTCCATCATCGTCATCCGAGAACATTTCAGGGCATCGAGCGCTGATCATCCAACTTACTCGCGTTCTCATCCGGATGTTCCTCTTGCACTGTCGATCTTGGCACTTGCCAGTCTACCGTGCTGCATCCTTTGCCTACGAACGAATCTCTACTAATAAAGAGAGAGAGGAGAGGAAGAGAAGATCGAGAGTGCGCGATGGTCTAAGTGAATGCGTACACGTCTTAAGAATTTGTAGAAAGGAAATATAGGCTAGTGCGAGAGTGGTCATACCTCGACGATATTGTTTGTTAATAAAGAGGAGCAAAGAGTCACGGCACTAGGTATATGTATCATCACACGTGTACACTTACGTCACTGTAATAAAACGCCAATCTTTTTACAAAACCGAGCATACTTTTGCTTGATCCTCTCACTTCTTTATCGATGCCTTTTTTTTTCGAAATTTCGCGGCGACCCCCGACAACGAGACCTACGAGGCAGCTACTCGAGAAATCTCAAGTCGGATATTTAATCTTTCATCTCCAGTTGCGCCTACAGGCGGGTCGAGGTGAATGTCCTGACTTTGGTCATGGAGACTTGAATTTTACTCGTAAAAGTTCTTCGAAATAGAATAAAAGTCGAAGAGCTCCGTGTAAATTTTATTAGCGAGATTACATACCACGAGATTCATTAATTAGAGGTCGCCCGTAAAGGGGATGAGACTTTCCGACTTTTCTCTTCCGTTTCCATCAATTTCCTCGCCTTGTCTCTTCCCCAAGGGAACGAGAGCTCCTTACGGGAGTTCGTGGCTTTACGTAAAAATTTGCTCGAACGACGAGAAGATACTTCGAGTCTCGATGCGCTTAGAACGTTTAAAGCGATTGAATTATCCGGATTACCAGGACCGTCTACTTTATATCAAGGAACTTCTAAAGGCAGCTTAAACCATTTTTATTACAGAAGTACAGACGGCATTCTTTTGTTCTAGCGTGGCGAGTTCATCGACCTCTGTGGTTCTTTGCTGCTATCAGAGATCAGTACTCGTCTCTGCTGCTATCAACATTATTCTGTGGGGCTGAGTGAAAATAGCCAATGACTGCGGTAACGGTGGAAAATCAAAGTCCGCCTACGCTTTAGTGGCAAACCAAGGTAACCGGCGGAGTCAATAAGAAGAAAGGGCGAAAAGAGTGCGCCCGCTAGTAGAAAGGCTTTCTATGCTCCAGACACGCTTAGATGCTAGCGCAGCTCATCGGACAGGGAAAAGAGAAAAATTTCAGGTTATGAAATATACATCAAGCAATTCTCAGCGAGATTCTCCCGAGAGTGTTTCGAGCTCAAGAAAGCGTCAATTCAAGCAGCGGCTAAATCAAGAGCAAATTCCATGAAGAATAAAAGTATTTGTGCATTAAAGCGTGCGAGTGACTTTTCTTGAAAATAAAAATAAAATTGTTACATCGTTCCGACCGAATCGCCCGTCGACATTGTACGTCAGCTGGAAAGTTCGAATCCCTCGTCCGGCACGCTGCTGTGTTTCTCAATCCGAACATAAGACTCCTTCCCATAGTCACGACCGGACTTTATGGGAAGGAATTTCAGGAAAGCCCATCCAACAATGTACAAATGTAGGATCTCGAGAGTTCGTCGTTTCGATATTTCAGGATACTCAATTTTGAATTTCCCATATTTCCAGCATAGAGCAACGAAGAACTAAGAATTGGACGATACTGAATCCCTACCCCTCGTTTCCCCTATTGACAAAACCACGCAAAATTCTCCACCTTCGCGCGCCATACACATACATACCTTCGCGTAGGAACTATATTGATTTCAGAACTTGTACCAAAAGACGCATTGCATAAAACCAAAATTTATAGAAACAGAACGAGAAAATATAACCATCGCAATTCAGCGCAAATAATTAGATCAACGTTGCTCGTAAATTCCGCTGACTCCTTTTCCGACCGAGAGAAAAGAAAAAAAATATGAAAAGAGCGCGTGGCAAAGGTAGCGAGAGACAATGGTGATCCTCGCCGAACTCGAAAGAATCGTTGCGTATATCTCCAGTGTCTCATATAAAGGTTTTACTACTACGACGAGGAGAATTGGCAATCGCTGCCAACAAAGTACGTGACGGCGACCATCTTGAAATCGAAATATTTTAGTACAGATTTTTATGGGCCATCAATTTTATCGTAAATGACGAAACTCCTTGCGATTTGATTTCTTCGTTGTAATAATAACAATAGTACAATAGTAATAATAGTAATAGTCGTAGTCGACACTGCTATCCCGTCGTCGCTCGATCGGCCGAATCCAGTGAATCGGACGAAGCAAAGGAACCTGGTGGAACGAAAACGTCCGGATTACGCTGTGGCTTCTAGAACAACTGCTGCACCTTGGAGTTTAAGGCTCGGCCGGACCACCGACCTGCCCCGCGACAGCCAGTCGGAGAACTCAGGCCGCGGCCGCCTGCCGCTCGATATACGCGGCTCAACTTTTAAGTGCGCGCACTCAAGTAGCGTCGGCCCTTCGTGTATACGTAATTACGCATTGAAACTATCTACAGGATTTTACAGTCCGAAAGCTCCGAGGGTAAAGAAGCGTACGAGTTTATCGATTCCTCGAGCTCTGCCTTATCTGGCTACGTCATCCAGTGATCGATCGATAATGAATTACACATTTATTTAGCAAGGCGAACTCGTCATTGCTTTTTCTGCTATGTTTCGCCTCGAACAAGAACCATACGATACGTCAGCCAATCGTACCCGAGATCCTCACTTAATCTCATTGTTTTCTCTTTTGGGAAGTTTTTTTTTCTAACTCCATCCTCGTCAGACGAGCACTTATCTTCAACTTGCGACGAAAGTCCAATCGATTTCCAATGAACGTAAGTTCGAACGAATACGAGAATTCGCTATGCTCGATCGTGAACGCAGCTGTCCTTGAAGTGCTGATTCAATGGGGAAAAGGAAAAAAATAAAATAAAATTGGAGAAAAACAAAATCCTTTGTAAACGCGAGCTGCGGTGGCGAAGAACTCTTTGGACTTTTGCTTCCAGGCTGTCGACGCTGTTCTATACGTTTCTTCTATTTACGGATAAACATCAAATATTGAGAAAGTCTCGAAATTCAATTATGAGATTTCCGCATAATCTTCTTAAGTGCAAAGATTTTTCCAACCCAGATGGAAGTGTTCTATATAAGTTTTATATATGTTTTATACATGAATTTTACATAGAATACATATAGTTCATAGAATTATATGAATATGTATATACAAACTGGACTAAAATTCACAAGTTATTTTTAAATCTACATTGGAGGCTGCTAATGGCTACGGTAAATGACACCAGTAGAACTACTGTCTCTCTCTCTCTCTTTCTCTCCCTCCTAACCCCCATCTATCTCTGTATTACGATATTGCATTTGTTTAAACTAAATAATTGGCTTTCTCCTGCTTTGAAAATGTCTTAGCGCGTTCGTAAATCTATCGAAAGTACGACGACGACTTTGACCGAAGTGCTTTGACTCTGACTTTGGCCACACGCGATGCATCCGCTTGGAAATACTGCGAAAAATAATCGAACGCTTACTCGAGCCCAATTCGTACTCCACTTTGAGTCGCTGCAGTTCGCGACGGATCGAGTGTCTGTGAGAAGAGAGATGGAGCTGTATGTATATTGCTGCTGAAGGTGGCTTTTCACGATGCAAAGTCACCGCAGTAGCTTTTAAAGAAATTGCCATGGATGTCGAACCTAGCAACGAAGGCGGAAGGAAGTGTCAGTTCCTAGTGGATTTTCGCGATTTCCCGGTTTCCCGTCTAGCTGCAACAAGTTAGTCGCCACCCCTAAGACAATCCAAGTGTAATTCACGGAGCTTCGTGGGATACGTGAACATCGAGGGGAATTAGGGTAGCTCATATTTTCCAAGTGAAAAGCGAGTGAATTTCTGCGCGCGAGCGCAAACCGGATTCAATAAAACTGGAGCTAGTCAGATCGGATCAAATACCTGAGAAAGTCCATTCATGGTGCTATAATTAAAAGTTTGTCCCTTTTAAAGGC
Source organism: Calameuta idolon (assembly GCA_030142285.1). Taxonomy (NCBI): domain Eukaryota; kingdom Metazoa; phylum Arthropoda; class Insecta; order Hymenoptera; family Cephidae; genus Calameuta; species Calameuta idolon. The sequence goes on along the minus strand of JARQSV010000174.1, from coordinate 18,144 downwards.
ACTTTTCGAGCTTGCAGTCGCCCGTTCTATTATTATAAGGATGACACCAGCTCGAGAGGTGGGAGTTCTGGTCTGCGTCGTAAGACCTATAGGCCAGTAAGCGCGACCCAGTTTCATAACAATGCGAACCGGTTTTACGGGCTGAATTTCAGCGGTACAGGAACTGATATTTCGCGGAAAATGAATCACCCTTATACAAACGGGCCGACAGCGGTAACAGGATACAATAGCCAGGACAATGCTGGTGCGCCGGTTGCGGCGGTTGCGGCGGTTGCTCCAGTTGCGCCAGTGTCGAGGCTTCGCGAAACGAGACGTGTAGGGATTTTCGAGAAGGACAGAAGACCGCAGAGGAAAGAGGAGTCAGGAGACGTCGGAGGACAAGAGGAAATGATCTCGTTTATTCTTTTCGAAGTCCCAATGGGCCACGTTAATTCGATCGACTCCATCCAATTTTACATTGCCGGTCACCCATTAGGCCTTGTCTCAATTTTAAATTCTCTGATCCAGAAATATGATCGGTTAGCCTTCGATCAATGATCAAGAAAATTAGCAGTGATCCAAGCCTTTAAGGATCAAGAGATACATTCCTATTTGGAACAGGTTCACGAGTTTAGGATCGATCGACATGGAAGGTCCAGGAGATTTGGATGACCCGAGAGAGGACCTACTGGAGCGCAGAATCGGTCCAAAGATTCTAACGATCTGCGAATGAGTCTCGATTCTGTCTAGATCGACAGGCGTCTTTCTTTTTCGCGATCCTCCGTAAGATCCTGTAGAGACGATTCCAAGAGTGACTAAAGACCCACTCGATAGAGGATGTCGTAGAGGTTGTTCCTGTAGAGATGCTGCGTCGGTGCCCCGTGACCTGGTCTGCCCCAGAATCTTCTCCAGGTTTCAAAGTGTCTAATAGAGCTTTCCTGTTCGCGCCTTCGCTCTTCCTAGAACAGCGCGATTCTTCGATCATTTAGAGACTTGCACCCGTCTTTTCCGGTTTTATGGACTCACCAGAATTCTTTCACGTTTGTAACGTATTTGATCGCCGAGCTCTCTGACGTATTCTCGATTTACGCTTTTAGCAGCCATTTCGCGCAACCTAAAATGGATCAGCGATCGACCGTAATCGTCATTCGATTATACGTAATTTTTCTGTAAGCTATAAAGATTTCTTCACAGTCACTCAACAGATTTCGATTTTCAGCAGGTCAACTCAAGTTGATCGCTAAAAGCCTCGTTAAATCGGTCTTCGGACTCATAACTTTTAGGGTGCCGCAGAGTTCATCATCGGGTGTCGTAGTCAGGCTACCGATAGTTACCGGCGCTTTCGACGTCTTCGAGTCACGTCTGATAATTTCAGCAGGTCTACCAGGATAAATGACCAAGCAACGGCGTTGATCGTGTCAATGGGTCAGGAAAAAAAAATTGTGAGTGGCAGAATGAACGTCGGAACAGAACAAGGCAAATAGCATCTCCGTCGAATACACGTCACGTAAAATACCATAAATATTGTTGGCTGTTTCGCCGTCAACAGTTCATTATTATGCCGAGATGAGGCGCTGCTCGTCGAAGCCCATTCGACCTGAGAAATATTCTTCAATTTTATGCTACTCCCTGAGAGCCATGTTAATCGGTAAAGCACAGTATATTCCAGGCGTTTAACACGGTTGCAAAAAGACGCGGTGGACGCGGCCATCTATGTCAATTTAAAAATAAGCGAAATCGCAAAAGCCATCTCGGGAGTATTCGGTTATCACTTAATTGCGACTAATTAGTCGCTGCAGCGGTGAGAAGCGTTTCCATGGCGATAATGGAAAATTCCTTGAGAACAAAGACGATCGAGTTGTCTCCTCGGGGAGGACTGAGTCTCTGTGGAGGCAGGGGCTGTGGCTGTGGGCGAGGAGTGGGAGTAAAGATATACTTACGAGTCTATCGTGTAACCTGGACGCGTCGCGTCGGTCGCCAAAAACCGAGTAGTTTGCGGTTGAGCATGATGCCTCCGGGCGGTCAGCAAAGGGACTAATTCGACGCCGCCCGTCAGCTTGTAAATCTGAATTTCCTCGTTGTTTCGATTGCGGGTCATGAAGGACCTACCTGCAAGAGTAGGAAGAGTTGGAGACGATGAAGTCAGAGAGAGAGAGAGAGAGAGAGAGAGAGAGCGAGGTAGAAGGAAGGAGGAGCTGAAGTTATCGATTCATCCTACCGCGCCTAGAATCCATCTGGAAAAACCGATTCGCATCAACGGCGCCAGAGGAAGACTGGATGTCTCGAGTATCGATCGGCTCCAGTTTTCCGAATCTCCGGGTCATCGAGTTGTTCATCCAACCCTATGGAACAAATTTCTTCTAATAGTAAGAATTACATTTTTTGGGCATCGTTAACAACGTGAGGACAGTCGGTCAAAATGGTGAACCGAATTGGCCATTCGTCAGTCCCACTTTGCACGTCAACTGTATAGATCACTGAGCTTTCCTACTTTATTGCATTCAATCAAGTCCCTATACATATACATACATATACATGTATATATGCTCCATTAAGCCCTATTCGTCTTCATCGCAGAAAGAAGTTGACGCCTGCGATACTAAATATCAATTTAAACTTTTTATGTTTCCAGCCATCAGAAGCATCGTCCAATCATAAGATTTTGTCTGTCGCCCAATTTGCCTTCTCATAAATGGCATTAGCTCATGGAAAATTACGAGAGTATGAAAACTAATGAAATCTCTTGCTCCTCTTCGAGAGGGTCAATCAAATCGAAATAATCAATCGGTATCGAAACTTTTTGATTGAATAATTTTCGAGCGAGCTCAAAGCAACAGCACTCGATAATTTAGTTCATTCGAAATAATGAATAGCCGTATTAGGATATTGCATGACTGACTCGTGACGTTTTTCGTACTGCGTCTATCAGTACGTCAACGGTTACTGGACCATATGGTAAGTGGTAATTTAAAGAACAACTTCAAAGAGCTTTTCTGAGTTTTTCATTGTGCCGAATGCAGAATGAAAATTATTGTGCCAGTATCATTGGTGCGTCATGCTTGGAGATTATCCAAAACTATGAAATCTCCTGTAGGATAGTGCAGTAGAGCGACTCAAGCGTAAGCGATCGTGCCTAGAAATGCTCCAGAGGAGGCATTCGGTATGCGTAACATCGAGCGCGGAAAATCCGCAACTCCTACTGACTTGGGATCTCTCCAAAGACTCCAGGGTGTTGGCTGCGCTACCTGAAAACACGTACAGCCCAAGCCAAGCTCTGATCTAAGTCAATTTAGTTGCGCACGTTTCAGCATTTTGAAAACTGTATTACTCACGCGTTCGTGAACTTATATAGAGCCACTGGAGGTCTTGGTGTTTCCGAATTTTTATCGAATTATTATGTGTATTTTAATTTTATTAGCTATCATTTTTCCCACCAACGTTCTTGATAAACTTTGCTTCCCCGTTCTGCTTCCGCTGTTCGGCAACAAGTGCATCTATCTGACGTGACCACGATAACACAAACCAAAAGAGATTAGGATCGTCCTGTGGCACATTTAGTCATGTTTCTATGTTCGCTCCACGTGTGCTGATTTTATGCGTGCGTGTGTGCGTGCGTGCGTGCATGTAACTATACGCGCACTACGTTCACCGAGAGACACCTGCGTTATCGTTGGTCGCATTATTCGAGGTAGCCCTGGACCAACGATAACTGTGAAGGTAGCTCATTCTTACGATCAGCGCGAAGTTGCACTTGATTTTGTTGCGCATGCGCGACAGAGATTTTCCAATTGAATTTTCTAACTTACTCGGCAGGTCGAATGGATACGTAAAATAATATCGATAGCTGGACGAGAAAGTAGCAACTGAAGCTGAAGCGATGCAGTAGCAAATCGATTTAACAAAAAGAATGCTACTCCCACGCAAGAGTTTCTCAGCAGTTGCTTTGACTGACTAGTTTAGCGTCTAGTTTCACTTCGTAGTAGCTCTTCGCATGTTTCAAAGTATTAGTAAATTTTTTTTTAGAATAGCGCGCCGTCAACGAAACTTCAAAGACGTCCGTGCAGTAGCCAACCAATAGCCTGGCCCTTTGACAAACGGAGCTGCTTCAGCGTTCTCAAATCTGGAATTTCGACTCGTTTAAGATGCTCACCTCATAAATGCTGGAGTTTCTCGGAGGAGTCGCCGGCTCGAGACGTACGTTTTTCTTTCGAAGTGCGGAAGCACATGGCGCTCCGCCACCGGGTCTTCCCCATGGTGAATAACTGGCTAGCATTTCACGAAGCTGTAAGGAATCGCATTAGAGGTTATAGAAACTAGAAAAGAACGAAGGACCGAAATTCAAAGTGACAGAAGGAAAGGAAGGTGGGTAAACATTCCTTTGGAGTCTGTCGACACAGGCGCCTTTCTTAATAAAATAATAATCGACGATCATAGCAATTTGTTCGTAAGAAGAAAAATAGGACTTGCATAATCGCAACCTGGGTAGCCTAGGGCCTTTTAAATTGCGATTGATTAACCAGCACTCTCCCTCTCTCTCTCTCTCTCTCTCTCTCTCTCTCTCTCTCTCTCTGGAGCACCTACTTCTCGTTGCTCTCGGTACTTCTGACGTTGAAGCTCTTCCTTTCGTTTCTTCCACAGAGCTGTTCCCTCTTGGACCAACTGACGCTCGCGATTCTTTCGCAACACTTCTTCGTCTTCCGGAATATAGGTGGTGCCCGGGTATTCGAGTGCCATTTTTTGCTTCTCACCAAAAAAAAAAACACTCTTAGGAAAGACCATCTTGTCTATATCGACTCTTTAAGATTTCTTAATTCTCTACTCACCCTGGTTTGCTTGTTCGATCACTCGTAGGTAGCAAGTGACAAACCGTGAGTGAAATACCAAGGAGAATCTTCGATTCCTGATTTTCAGCTTTCAGTTCCCAAGAGGATCATCACTCAAAGATTTATAACTGGATAGGAGAAGATTCGCGAGTTTTCGCCTCTTTCGAAAGGACCGTTCATAAAAATTTTTTAATCGTTTGCGGAGAGCATTACACTCTAGTCGTGCAACTGCGATTAGGTTGCTCAACTGAGCTCAGAATCACGCAACGGCCATCGTTCGTCGCGACGTCGCCCCACCCTCCTTGAATAACTTGCGACATAGCACCTTCGACCTTCGACCTTCGAACTTCGATTTTCGAGACGGAACTCCACTGTTGGGCCTAGAAACTCATGAGCCCAACTGATCCTGTTGTGCACCCTTGGGTCAAAAGAGCTTTTTGCTCCTCTAGCCAACATCTTTCAAATGCGCATCCGTTGAATTAGTATCTCAAAGCTTTTTTTTTTTCAGGATAAATACAAATCTAAATTTCGATCAGCATAGCACCAATCATCAACTTCCATCGAGTCCAAGTGGGTGCATAAGAATTGAGACACTTGACACTGCTATTCAATGGAAGCAGTAAAGATAAAAATCGACCACGTCGATGTCTTCGAAATTTTTAAAAGCCCATCCTATGACCTTGTGAACCCTACTTCGTACGGTCGGCCCTGAGTTTCCTGATGCGTTCAATACGTACCTTCTGAGCTACTATGGCATGCCTGATATCTGGAGGTGTTTGTAGATGCCAGTGACTGAAGCAACATCGGCATGCATCGATTATTGATTGATTGTAACCCGTTGCTTTGATTGGCTCACCTTTTTTAAGCAGTGTCCTGACAAGCAGTGACTTCTTGAAGAATTAAAGGCGAGCAGGTAATAGATGCACAAGTCTTCACTAGCCAAATACAAATAACCATATAACGCAGTCCTCCTAACAGATGTCAGAAAGACATGTTCAGCAAATGGTTTTATTGAAGATATGAGAAGTACATTGTCTTAAACTTTTTCATTAATCTTAGAAAAAATTTAAAGTGTCCCCAAAGGCTCGTTGTTTAACCTATTATTTTAAGAAACTAAGTTTCATGATTTTTAATTTCTTACACAATGTTGGAAAGAATCTTCTGCAACTGAATAAAGTGTAACGGCTGTTAGCTAAGTCGACTTCTTAAAGTCATATCACAATTTCAACATGGCTCGATCATTACCACATACCCGAATCTACCGCTAAACAGTACAATATCTCTCTCAGATCCTTCCTTCATTTCCTTATGGCTGTATATCTTTCTCAGATGCACCTAATCAAATATGAAATGATATGGACTGGTGTGGACTAGTGGCAGTAAGTTTCGCATAATTGGGTAACGTGGACCCATCTAGCGGTAAAATGGTCGAAATCAACAAATGTGACAGCTAGACTAAAGGAACCCAATGCCCACCTCCCAGTGGAATTCACCTATAGATTCACCAATGGGTTTTTATAAGAAAACTAATTGGAAGTGAATGCTGATATGGATTTCGCTCAACACCGTTTGGATTTCGTGTACAAACTCTGTAGGTCATCGCACTCGATTATTACATGCAAGGCCAGTCTCGCGAGGTATATCGCCATCTAGTGTGAACTTCCAAGACTGATTATATACAGGATCACCTACTGGACATGTGCCTTATTGGGGATACAGCTATAAGGAAGAGAAAAAAGAAAGGAAAACCTAATACGCAACCCCACGGCATAGAATGATTTGAGAGGATAAAAGATCCTTGGTACATTTTCTGACAATTTGTGAGGTGAAGCAGGTCTAACAGGTCTCAATTACTACGTAAATAAGGAATCATCAACAATCGCAATCGGTTACAATTTCATGTTTCTTGCGTCATATTCACAGAAATGTGTTGCACTGCTGCCAACTGCCAGTCCAGATGTTTCACCGTGTGATTTGTTGGGAAAATTGTTAATCTCTGCAACGCGTACAAAAGTAGAATAACAGTGTCTTGTCTTTTTTCTTACACTTATAAATATCATAAAAATGATTTGTTATATACTTCTGGCTTCGATAATTCTACATTCCCAAGGCCTCGTGTCGTCTACCCTTGAAACAGTGAACGACGATGATCTTCTAAATCTTATTAAAAGCGAAAAATATGTGATCGTTCTTTTCAGTGAGTTCTGTCACACTGTAACGTATACGTTTTTTAAACTTTATTAAATGTTTTCTTTCATAATATATGTATTTGATCATTAGAACTTAGCATAACAGATGTAATCATTGATTATTTTTTATAGCTAAAAAGAATTGCGAGGAGTGTGACAACTTTGAAAATGAGTTAATTCACTTAAGAGAAGATCTGGTCGATTCTCTGTCCTCGTGGGTTGTTAAAGCTGTCAATAGTCAATTGCTTCGTCTTTATAGCCCTAACAAAGAACCTGCTCTAGTATTTTTTAGACACGGCATTCCTTTGTTATATGATGGTAAAGTACAATAGTATACAAAGTTTATTCTATCCTAATTCTTTGTCATGTTACGAACATTTCTGTAATTACTATTATTCTGCAGGTCCTTTAAACGATGAAGAAATTCTTACTATGTTTACGGAAAATAAAGATCCAATTGTAAAGGAACTAACAGACGATACATTTGAACATTTGACTCAAGCTAGCAGTGGTGCAACGACCGGTGATTGGTTTATTATGTTGTAGGTACTTCATCTATGTTTCCTAATGCCTTTTAGAAATATAAGAAGGTTGCTATTGAAGTATTTGAAATTAGTTACAGCACTGACTGTGTGGATTGTCAAAGGTTGGGTGCCCGATGGGAGGCAGTTGGTGCAAAATTGAAACAGAAACTAAATGTTGCTCGTGTCAATAAATACACAACAGGTGCATCAACTGCCAGAAGATTTAATGTGTTTGAAGTTCCAGAATTTATATTGTGAGTACTTGCTAAATGTATGGCAAATCGTTCGATAATTACAAAAACTTCATTTGAAAAAATATAGGTTCAGACAAGGAAAGATGTATCGATATCAAATTCCAAGATATGATGTCAGTTCTTTCGTATCATTTGCAAAGGATTGGTTTCGAAATACTCATGGAGAGAAAGTCCCTCATCCTCAAAGTCCTTTGTAAGCATATTATTCATATGGTTTACATTATCAAAACATATTTAATATGACTCCTATATATTTTGCAGCGATGATGTCACACAAATGATTGCAAACTTCCTTCATGAGAATCCTTGGGTAATGAAACTTGGAAGCATCAGTATTGGTGTTCTGGTGATTGTTTTGGTTGCATCAAAGCTTAGAGGCAAAACTGAAACCTCACGGAAAAAAGACACGTAAAAATAGTGCAATAATAAAAAATATGTATATATGTACACATTCCGCTTAAAGGGGTTGTTGTCAGATTGACTTGGATACAGTAAAGTTATGACATCTTTCTAGTGCTGTAAAAAATACATATGCACTGTTTTAATACAAGTGAATGGCAGTTTTTCTATATGTTATATAATAAAGATTTCTTTTTTTATGTGATACATTTTATTTTATTAGAAAACTAGTATAGCACATGATACAAACACTAATTGTAAGCTTACAAATATAGTGACCTTGCAGACCTTAGTGACTTAAAACATAAATATACATTTGGTCTTAAAATCATATTGTGAACCTTACTTTCACACTGATATACATTTCGTAAATCGTAAATGAAAAATTGTGTGATACTTAAATAGCCCAATACGATTTTGGCTGCTTGTAAAACTTTAAATTAGAACATTTACTACACATTATCCACTGATACATTCAATCTGAACACAGTTGTAGGACTAGCAAGGGTTGCTCTGATATTATTCTCAAATCTCTCTTGAACAGATGAAAACTCCATCATGTTGTTAGGCTTTGACTGCATCCAAAATCCATCAAATGCATAGAAGAGACAACAATAAAAATGATGAAAGGCACGAATTGTTGGTAAGGTTTTTGATGAATTATATATGTGAGTCTTTGCTGAACCATCGCGTAACAACCTCAATGCCATACTGGTCAGATTTATTCCAACAATGGCAAATGGATAGCCATAGCGAGGATGTAAGGAATGCAATAACACCTGTTTCACTGTTCCGGAATATTCCTGAGCAAAATAAATAAGGTTGCTGAGCCCAAGTATTCCCATTCCCCTAAAGTCTGTTTTGGGGTCATCACCCTGAAACCCAATGTGCTGCCACTGTTTTGATACTCTGGATGTTAAGGCTTCATCAGGATTTAACGAGTCCCAAAGCTTCATCAACAATGCTTCATGTTCTGGATTTTCTGCATCATAGGGTATTTTCCTAAGCTCTTCACATTTCACACACAATTGACGATATCCCCAAATAAGCTCAATGCATTTGCCAAAGGACTTGGCAAAGTCAGGATGTGCCACAGGATTTATCTTCTTAGTCAAAAGAACAGTTTTAATGGCTTCTTGTAGAACCTCCCGTTCAGTTTCTATGCTAATTTCACACTTGTCACTAATGTCATCTAGATAAATCAATAGTTTCTTGATGGTTGCATTGCGAGAGTGTCTCAAGGAATCTTCTATGGCCAAAGCTCGAGGTGCTCCTGAAGGTTCCCCATAGCAAATTCGTTGAAGCTCGCACATTCGCGTAGTTTGTCGAAGAAACCATTTTATCCAAGGTCTAAAGAAGTAACACACCAAAGACCAAAGATACCGAATCATACTGTTCACCGTCTATTTCTGATTGTCGTATTCCAAAAAATCATTTCCTCATGAGGTGCAGCTCCGTTCACTGCTTGACGTTCAAAGGACACTAACTCTTCTGAATTTCATTGTCAATATTATTCAGTATTGCTTACAATTGCTTGGCACGCCTAACGTAGCGTAGCAACGATCGAAACAGAGAAAGGATGCTTCTAAGGATGTGCTTGATCTGTACGAGAGCGTAGTTGCTGGAATTTTCAGCGAACGGCTGACGCGTGCTACACTGTACTGCACCGTGTTGCAACTGGCTTGTACAGTTACCGGTTCTCTGAGAAACAATAATGTTTTTTATTACTTGCGATTATTATTGATGATCGACTATAAAGGCACTTCATGACGCATACATGGTTACTTATGCAGCAATTATTAAAGGTTACGTTTTCGGAGCTAAGAAAAGGCTTTCGGGGCTCCCAATGACTCTCCAGTACTTTATTGTCAGTTGTTAAGAGAGTCGTGATATCAAAGGAATGTTAAAATTCAAAGCGAATGAACTGGGAACATCGTATTATAATTGGAATGCAAGCAGGATACGAAGTTCACGACGATTCACTACTGTTCACGACTGTTCGCAATGACACGCGACGTACGAAACACACTGCAGCCCTAGACCACACGCAATCACGGACGACTAGCTTCGCCTGTTGCTGCGCGTGCCCTGTCGTGCTCCTGCGGCCTACAGCTGCTTCTTCATGGAACATTTGAGATATCCCACACGCGTTTATTTGCAACTTTCATTTTATAAACACCCAAACGCCGAGTACCTTACACTCACTACCTTTCTTCGAGATACCTCTGTTCTTCATAGCAAGACATATTTAACAAAATGGAACAATCTAATCGAAATTATTCACGTACGATTGACCCGTCTTCGGTACGTTCTGAGGCCAGCGTTCGCTTGGAAGAAACCTTATCCTCGACATCGTCCACCAGCAGTTTAAGTAGCGAATCATTTTGCGAGCTCGAGCAACAGAAAGAAGAATATTCTGACGAGAGTGAAAGCGATTGTCTGCGTGTTAAAGACCTCCCTTCGAGTAGTCGGGAGAGCAAAAGCCTTATTTTACATTTTCAAAATTATCCCGAGGGATCGGAATTGAAGTCCGATGACGAAAGGTCGGAAAAGCTTTCCGAAGTTCTGGAGGAGCCAGAAGGTCGGTTAGTTCCTGAATGCTCCAGCAACAGTGAGGATCGCAGTAATCCGTGGTCGTTGAAAATTTTTTTCACATTCCCATTCGGTAAGGAAAAATCAGCGGTGCTAAATGAGCCTCTTCATTTTTCAGCCTACGAGAGCGCATTGAGGCTCTTAAGGAAACGGTGGCCAAATTGAGTGATGAACTCAGTGAAGAAGTAAGACTCTGGAGAAAGGAGCGCGAAGGGTTTGAACTTCTGCGAGAGAGATCCGATATTTTGATAATGGGAGAGGCAACGGCGGCTGCACGTGAAGCTGTGGAAGCATACGCAGCTGAATCTCCTCTTTCGGACGATATCAGTAATTTCTACGGTCTCCCATCTTTCTAAATCGTTTAATATAAGTCGTTTAGACTTAAATCTTTATGTGTACGCTATTTAACCACGTCTTCCTACTGCAGGCGATCTTTTCGGTGTAAATTCCGAACACACTCTGAGCGAGTTGACGATTCTCGAGTACGAGAAGAAACTTGCCAAATATCAAAATGCCCTGGCTCAAGCACAGGCCGAGAAGCGTTATGAAATGCGTCGTCGACTCGTCGCTAATGCTTACCGCCAGAAGCTCGTGGAGGTCGAGAGACTTTGCAACGAGGAGCTCGAACGAATACGGGAAAATGCAAGCTCTCTTCGACCACTCAATGAAATGATTTCGCGTTGGCAGGAGAATGGGAAGGACGAGGGAAATCGTGGCGACCATATGCTCGTACCGAAAGTTCATCCTACTTCATTGTCTGCTGCGGAAGACGAAATCCATAGGAAAGACGACGTCGGAGAGCGAGAAGAGAGTAAGAATCCTCACAGTGGCGACTTTTTTAATCTCCAAAAGGCTAACCATTTTTCTTGGGGCACGTTATCTATTTTCCACTCCGGCCTTTGATTTACCCATCACTTTACAAAATTTGACATATTAAATTCCTTAAAAATGTTGTATAAATCGTAACATGATTGAAATAATTGAACGTCCGTTTCTTTGTGTTATTCTTCCTTATTCAACGACTGAGAATTAAAACGAATTGAGAATATTTAAAAAGGCAAAAAGCACCGAGAAGGAGTCGGTTCATTTCCTTTCGTTCCTGTCATTTAATATTTACGTGACGTGGTGGTTGAACAGTGTATCTATCCTGTATACCTATATACATATGTAGCTTCATATAGTTTGGCGGCGATCGCTAGCAGCTCTAGCTTTTATACCGGCTAACTGTCCACGTATTTAGTTTACTTCTTGGTACTGTATATCTGTTAAAATCTAGTTGCAATAATGTTGCAGAGCGTATTTGATGATGTGATACGTATGAATAAGCGTCAGGTAAATATATTTCTTTTTGTAATACCAAATGATTGATCAGTATATGGACATATGGATTTCAACGTTTGTAAGTTTCTTTCTGGTTTTTAATCTTACTTTTTTCGTTCCAGTTTATTTATCAAGTTCTGAGTTTCGGGATGATCGTCTCTTCGGCCTTGATGATTTGGAAAGGGCTAATGGTGGTCACAGGCAGTGAAAGTCCAATCGTTGTTGTTCTGAGGTTAGAGTTTCTAACCCTAAAAACTTTCCATTTTTAAGTACACCGTCCTAAAAGAGCAGTGTGTTAAACTAATCTGTCTTTCATTTATGACTTTTGGTATTTAATGTTACGATTCATTGTTGTAGTGGTAGTATGGAACCTGCGTTTCATCGAGGAGACCTACTGTTTCTGACAAACTATCAAGATGAACCAGTACGTGTTGGAGAAATTGTCGTCTTTAAAGTTGATGGTCGTGACATTCCTATCGTCCATAGGGTACTTAAACTTCATGAAAAGTAAGTCTAATTGTTATTATTTAAAGAATGAAGTAGCATTTCAAAGCCTATCGAACATCTTGAGACGAGGAGTTTAATTAAAACACTTACTATCATTACAGAGGAGATGCAAACAACACTGTAAAGTTTTTGACAAAAGGTGACAATAATTCTGTCGATGACAGAGGATTGTATGCTCCTGGACAATTGTGGCTGACGCATAAAGATGTAGTAGGCAGAGCAAGAGGTTTCCTACCATATGTTGGTATGGTGACTATATACATGAATGAATATCCTAAATTTAAGTATGCTGTCTTAACGTGTCTTGGATTATATGTCTTAGTACATAGAGAGTAAATTAAGTTAGGGTCTCCTTTCATAAATAAGGTTGCATCTTGAACAATGACGATTTAATTCTTTGTTGAGTTTTGAATGCAGATCTGAACCTCTGTCTTCTTCCAATCCTTATAGGCATTGAATTATTCTATCGAAAAACGACTATAATATCTAATGGAATAAATAATATCTGCTGGGTAAAAATGATATGCATAGCTATATTTAGTTTGCTAGAAACTTGATTGTTTTATATCTGTCGACTCGCAAACTGACTATAATTGAATATCTGTTTGTACAGTTGTTATGCAGGAAGATCGAGTAAAAATATTGTTATTTTGATATTTATAAGACTGCAGTTTGATGCATTTACATCAACTAAACTTATTGATTATAACTTGGGAAATGTATTTCATAAAAAACCTTTGATGTCAATCACACGAATTAATTACGATAGAAATTGAATGTAAACATTGTTTTAAATATTTTAATTATGGGCACAGATCATCATATACAAAAATTATTGATGGTTGCATTGGCACTTAAACTTTTGTGTTCGAAAATTTATAACACAAGTGTATAGACAATGTCGATGTATTCGGAGGTACGAGTCCGTCTTCTGCAATTATACAGTAATTTTACATTACTCGACACTGAAATGTTGTTCTCATTTTTGATCGCAGGTTAAATAAAATTGCGAAAGATTCGTATCTACTTGGGGATATTTTCATTTGACAGGTTACATATTTAATACCATCGTAATATTCGGATTCAATTAAGTAATTTTCTTTAGGGCTGTTGCACGCGTCACGCAACACAATGCCGAAACCATGGTGTCTCATATGAAGCATAAGATGCAGAGTGTCCCTAACGACAAAAATTATGTTACCTTAGCCACTTTCCGCTTTGGAACTAGTGCGTCCTACATTCTACGGACGCTACGTTGCAGCGTCCAGTTAATGTGTTCAACGCTGTAGCATTATTCTATGACGTATTGTTTATTTGCAATTCGTATCACCGGGGAAGAATAATCGACGAGAAAAAGGTCAAACGCTCCCGATATTAAATGATTCATTACATTAGCTCTCACAATCAGTTCTAAGTTTTGGTCGATTCTTACCAGTGGACGTTCGACTCAACGTTGAAATTTGCCATCGATTCGCAATGTCGTATATATTAATTCTCATATTTCTCTGGCTTCTAATATACAAAGGATATAAATTCGTAACCGGCAAGCCACCGAATACTCCGCCAGGTGAGTACAGAATTACGAAAGAACGTGCATGCAGTGCCAGACAAAGAAAAGGCAAAGAAGCAGGAGCCTGTTTACGTGTATTTATATTGTACGAAAAAAGCATAAGAAACCATGATGTGTTTCTCGCAGCTATTCCCAGACTGCCAATTTGGGGAAGTTATTGGTTTCTGCTTTGGGGTGATTATAAGTTTCCCTACAAAACTTTCGACTACTACGCGAAGAAGTATAAGACGAAAATACTGAGTTGTCACCTGGGAGACTATTTTGCTATAGTAGCGCAGAATTCTTCGATCTGCAAGGAGCTCTTAAACAAAAAGGAGTTTGACGGCAGATTAGTGGATTCGGATTACTTTAAAGCGAGAGCGTTTGGAAAACAGCTTGGTAAGTGAATGCTTGACATTAGGTTTTAATGGTGGCTCGATTGTCAATACGATTTTATTTTAATAAATAAATACTGATACTTATAAGTAACGAGCCGAAAGTGATTGCACCTTACGAGAAGTGAATCGAGATTTTTTAAACAGCGATTTTAAACTCCCAGCAAAGCAGAATAACATGCTAACTAACAGAATAGTATAATATATATTATATGTAATATCAGCGTGCATATAAATGACTTTTTCAACCTTTCAAAGGCATTTTTTTCGTGGATGGTTCCTTTTGGCAAGAGCAAAGAAGATTTGCTTTACGTCACATGAGGGACTTTGGATTTGGACGTCGACATGAGAAATGGGAGAACGATGTATTGCAAGAAGTGTCAAAGTTAATTGAGGTTATCAAAACTGGACCCCAAAATGACGAGGAAAAGGTGAATAGTTCTTACGTTCTCTTTTGGTTTGCATCAAGCATTCGATAAAATAATAATGAACGAATCGTTCAGGCAGTCCTGAGGTCTGGCACATACCCTACGGCACTTTTCCCGGACATCTTATTTCCTATAACAGCTGGCTCTATTTGGGCAATATTCTCTGGCGAAAAAATCGACCGTGATGATCATGAACAATTGAGGAGAATAAGTCGTGCCGCCATGACTTTACAAAGGAATGCCGATACTTTAGGAGGTGCTATCCTGCAAACACCTTGGCTTAGGCATTTTGGAAATCTTTTTGGTTATAAAAAATTTATAGAGGGAAACAAAGAAATTACCGAGTTTATCAGGGTAAGTTAGACCAAACTGAAAACTCAAATAAAATAGTTTTTATTCAATGTAAGTTTCACCGCTTGATTCTTCACGATGGCTTCTGGTCGCGTGCAGAAGTACGTGGATCAGCGAGTCCTTCACAGTATGGCAGCCGATCCGGAAGACGACAGCTTCATTGATAGATATCTTCGGAGAATCGAGGATGATACGAAAACGGGAACTGCCTCCAGCTTCTCGAGAGATCAGCTTTTAATTTTACTAACAGATTTCATGTTTCCATCACTTTCGGCGCTTCCGAGTAGTATTGCCACCTGCATAAAATACATGATGCATTTTCCAGAAGTGAGAAAGAAAGTGCAGGATGAAATCAACAGCATTGTTGGTCCAGACAGACTGCCAACATTGGAGAATAGAAAAATGTGAGGTTCGCTAACATTGAGAATTAAACTTGGTCGTCTCAAAAATGAAAACTATAGTAAGGATATTTTATATTGTCAGGCTTCCATATACAGAGGCTACAATCCGTGAACTTTTGCGATATGAAACTTCAACGCCACTCGGAGTTCCTCACGTAGCGACCGAGAATACGGTATTCTGTGGCTACAGCGTTCCGGCTAATACGGTCATGCTTACCAATCTTGCAGCAATGCATCACGAACCTGAGCTCTGGGGCGATCCATACCAGTTTAGACCAGAAAGATTTCTTGACGCTTATGGGAGACTTGATAAAGATCCATCGATTCCATTTAGCGCAGGTATGTGGGACATACACGAGGTACCATTCAATCTCTATATGCAGGCATTATATGTAATGCTTCGTGTGACTTGTTTCAATTTTCACTTTCAGGTCATCGAGTGTGTGCCGGCGAAACTTTTTCAAGATTCCTCTTTTTTCTCATTTTCTCCGCTTTGATGCAGAATTATGATCCCTTGTTCGTTCCAGGTGAACCAAGTGCCCTTGACGATAATCATTCCGGCTTAATCGTAACGCCAAAAGACGTTTGGATTCAATTGAGACCACGCGCTTAAAATTTAATCTCAAAATCTTTCTAACTTATTGCTTCGCGCCTCTTCTCTTGTTCGTGTACCATTTGCGTTGGTTTTGTGCTATCGATCGAGACAAGACTGGCTGCTTTCATCCCGAGTCTTTGGATTCTTTACTCTTTGATTCGAAGATGACGTGCGAACATCTCCTTGGTGATAGCACCAAAATAATTAATATTTTAAAACCACTTTGGGTAACGAGGTATAGAATTATTAAGGGGCTGTAACGGAGTTATTGTGCAGACAAGATTCTTGAAAATGTAATCTTTATTCAAATACATATGTAATACATATATACTCATTTATGTCGAGGAAATTGTTTCTCTCAAGTTACAAGCTGTGAACTATTATTGATAATAAATCGTACTCGATCGTCACGGATTACCTTTTCTACTACAGGTGTTAATTTTTGTAATAGAGAAATGCATTCCTTCAAAATATCAATAGTCTCATTGTCGAATACTGCGGCTTCTGTCAAATCCATCCACAGCTTCAAGAAAGCAGTACACAGCACAACGCAATGTGCTGCTATCCGAGGATGGAACAATTGAAGTATAGCTCGCGCAGTCTGTATAAATGAAATATTATCAAAGGATAGCTTGGTGTAGAGCGTTTTCAAATGCTTAAGTATTCCTTACTCTCAATGTAGCTCTTATTGTTTTTATATGCGTGTGATGTTGACAGTACTCGGCAATGATTCTCGTCAATCTCTTAGACCACTTTGCACTTCCAATCTTTGTTAACAGGGGCAGAAGACTCAGCATGTACGATTCGCGCAATTCCAAGTTTTGTTCACACTCCATATTGTTAAGTAACGTTAACAAAACGTCGTCACGTTTACTCCACTGATAAATAAAAATACACAGACAATAATACGGATCTGATTCATTATTGGACGTTTACAGGTGGTGCTCACCTCTAG
>JARQSV010000171.1:144184-175198 GCA_030142285.1 Calameuta idolon | reverse complement strand
TCTATATTCCTTCTTCATACATATTTAATCCTTTTTCATCCTCAAATAAAAGTTCCTTTCACGCGAATCCATTTATCCTTACAATTCGTAAAAGTAGGTTAACCGATGATAGAAAAGCTGCAGGCACGCTAGCGCCAGTATCTCGACTAGCGTTCATAACTCGAACTGACGGATCGTCAAAAAAGTGTCTATCGAACATTCTAGAATCAAACGTACGTATTATTTAATTGCCAATAATATATCTCCTCCGTGATATAAGTACCAACTTAATAAGATCATTACTATAAACCAATTTCACAATGTGAATATTTAAACTCTAACCGAAAGTTGCACACAGCGCCACAATGGTAACTAGCGCTTCAATCCAGAACTAACGAACCATATAGAATCGACTAAAGGACTACTTTACGGTCATAATACGAATTATTACAAAATCTTACGCAATCATAGGACTATCTATCAGCAGGCAGTAAATCGTATCATAACCATAAAACGCCTTGAGTCATATTCCACGTATCAGGAGCCTCTGGCGCTTCTCCAATTTCACATTTCGTTCGGATAGAGAATGTCTACCATTAACACGTATGTACCTATGTATAAATACCGATCTACAACGTCACGTTCACGTAACATTAATACCAGCTGAGATCCTAGAAAGAAGTCAGAAAGCAGACATCGCTATTCCGACACTCTGCCTTTTCTACGTCTACTGGCTTCTTCTTTGTCCTTCTCTATTAGTTCTATTTATACCTCTTGCCGCCAGGTCGAGCTTCGCTCGCGCACTGCTCCTTTCTTTGACGGGTATTCATCGACAGACCAGAGCTGCCTTTCTATCTAGATTCTTTTTACTTAGCAGACGGATTCTCGTTCTGACCTAACTATTTCACTGGGGATACGGACGGACGTGAATTCTTCGATTTAACGTATCTGAATTTTCATACTGACGCTCGAAGCATTTTTCTTAACCTCCCATCCAGCCGTCTCATCTTGGAGTCGAACAGTCGGATTAAATAGTCTGATCAGGTACGCCCATCGGTTTCTTTATTGTTCCCAAGCGATTATTTAAATGTATTTTTATCGTCGGATACTGCGCATTCGACAGAATTTAATGTGTGATTCATTCGCAATTTCTTTTGTCTTCTTTGCGTATAACCAAATGTATGGCTGTCATTTTTGTATTTGAGGTAAAGAACATTTTTTTTTGTTATTCGAGGCGAAAGTGTTGAAAAACTGTAAGATCACTTTTGTGATTACTTAATCCATTTTTGTTTCCGACGGGGAGTCAATTTTATATTTCGTAATTGGTCCTTCGATTAGTCGAGTATCCGTAACATCTTTATCCTTTTATGGTAAAGAAGGTCAAGGGTTACAGGTTATGGTAGTAAGTGTATAGTATAGTAATTTTTTATCATTTTGATCAAGACAATGATTACATTGTAACTGTTATAAATTTAGTTGTGATTGAGATAAAAATTTTTCAATAACAATATCTTAATTAGGTAGATATCGCGCAATCGGTTAATTATCCAATAATTAATTATCAATGATCTCGCTCGAGATCATCATGAAAAATATCATTTAATTCAGTTGTCACTCGATGACGTTTGCGAGAGAATAAAAATATATCCCAGTAGCCCCACGATTATCTGAAATTCAAATAAATCGTCATAGTCGAAATGAGTCATTTTGGATCGTCTGGTTAACTGGTAATCAACATCTTGACCTAATGACCCCAACGCATTCATATATAGCCTTTCTGCACGCTTTCAATGGGATACAAACGTTAATAGGTACACGTATTACAAATGAGTTTCTAAAGGCATTCTCTGCTGGTCCCTATTGACTGGCTTTGTACCATGTGTTGGTACATGCTTTTGGATGCTGCTAGTTAATTTTAATGAACCCTCATGGATCATTCCGAGCAAGAGTAATTAATCATCCAAAATGATTTCTTAATTAGAAAAAAAATTTTTTTTCGAAAATACTTACCACCCCCAAAAATGGGTAATCGATAACGAACACGTGAAAGAGGTGAAATTTGACATTGTCGTTTGTCATTATTGGATGTGACGATTGAATCTGAAAAAAAGAATTAATTTTTTATTTTTTTTTTAATTAAAATAATGCCATTTGACGAACCTCTTGAAATTCGTGACGATGCGTCAACAAGTCACGTATCAGTTCAGATTCCTTTTTCACGTTGTGACAAGCGTTCGTTATGTATATCAATAATCCAATTTCGAAAATTGACCAAATTATTGACAGAATAATATCCACCAGATGATTGACGTTGTTATAATTTTTCGGGATGATATTTAAATATCCACATGTCCGCATGAGTATTACCATTATGCTTATTAATAATTGAAATCGATAAGTGTCGTTTATGTCACGCGAGATGGTGTTGAGGTCGCTGTATAATCTTCGAAATTGAAGGACCCTGGAAGCTGTCAATTTAAAGATGATTGGCTGTCAGTGCTTGACTTATTTCAAAATTTTTTTACAGTAATTGACGTAATCAATAAATAATTTTTTTTACGTTAATTAACGAATATTGGAAAATCAACATTACACTTTTTTTATTCAGCTTGCGAAAGCTACGTCTCATCCCTTTAGGGGAAGTTTTCGTCAACGGTTTACGTGGACGCGAGTGAAAGGGAAACCGAAAACGCGTGACACTAGGAACAGAGCAGAGATCAAAACTTTCTTCTCCGCAAAGTATTTTTCGAATGCTATTATATTTCCGTTTCCATCGTTTTTTAAACTTTTTTTTTGTTTTTCCATTTTCAATTTTTTTTTTCCGTTCATCTTTTACCGTTCAGCCGTTCACAGAAGCGCGTTTCAGTTTGCTCGTGGAATTTGACACGGCCGCGAAAACTTTTAAGTTTTCAACCTTCGGCAAGAAAAGTTTACTCCAGGGAAATATTGAGCAATTGTCACTTGTTGGAAATTCTTTATGTCGGATATTCGATTATTCGCATTATGCCGTATCAGCTTTTTCGTATGTATCATAATTTTTTATATTAACGAGTAAGAAATTACAAAACATTGTAAGTCCATGAGTAAAGTTCTTTATATATTCACGATAACTTTTCCTATATTTGTGCACAGGTATGATACAACGAGAAAGTGTTTTCTAAAATATCAGGGAAATTTTTTGACCAAAATTATTTATTTTTAACAATGATTTATAAGTGAACTATATGTGTCATATGTGTGATATATCAGTTATATGAAATTCTCAAAAATTCTATTAAAAAAAGATCGTGGACATAGTTCGTGAATTAAAGAGTAATTTTCAAAAATTTCCAAAATATAATAAAATTTTTTGCAGAAAAAAATTTCATTCTCTAACCGTTTTTTTTTTTTTTTTAATCGATGCGAATTAATACACAGGAGATATGCTTACCAACATTCAGGCGCGAAACGACTCCGAGTTTGGTATTTTCCTGCGGCATGTAAATGAGATCATTTAATTTTGCGAATCTGTCGCGAATTTTCGCCAGCAGAGTAACAAAAGCGGACGAAACAATGGCGTCGACGATTCTAGGGACGAAATTAACGATCCACAGTAAAACGAACGTGCGGCTGACATTGGCATTTCTCAATCCGTGATAGTCGGCGGCGCTGATAATACTCGTTATAAATAACAGAGTCGTTACGTGAATAACTTCTCGTTGAAAATTTCGAAAATAATCAAAGTGCCCATTGAGATACGAGAACTGTTGATCGACTTTGATGATCTCGTCGAAAATACGATCGATTCTGCGAGCCATGGCCACGCCAATAATAATGACTATGGGTACGAAAATGAGGTTGAAGTTGGTATCGAAATTTCGAAATTTCGAGGACGCCGAGTAAATAGAAAAATTTTCAAAAAAATTCTCAGCTTGCTCTGCGACATATATAAACAGTACGACGTAAGCCGTGATTAAAATCAAGATATACAAAAATCCAGGAATTCTCTTGAAAGATCCCACAGGACGAAGACCTGAACAAAAGAAGTTTTTTATGCCAATTTTTTTTTGCGATTTCACAATTTTTTTATTACATACCCAGCAATCCTTTTAGTAAAAATATTACGCAACTCTCTTCACGCACGTTCAATGGTCGAAGGATACTCATGATTATTTGCCGAGCTACTGTGATCATTCGCTGCACAACGAAATGTCACATAGCCGAATAGCGTGAGAGTTTCTAATTATTATTAATAACATGGAAATACGCTTGTCACACGTAACAAGCTAAGCGCGTGACAGGATTCGCATAAAATATTAAGCGACTCTGTCCAGTTGCAATAATAGTTATAAATAGATAATAAATAATAAAGAATGCACGAAAAGTCAGATATCGATAAATTCACTGCAAGACATTAAAATAATTTTTTTAATATTTTAAAACTGCTCTTGGTTCGTAGCAAGAGAAAACACAAAATATTTTTTCGCTTTTCGAATTATTAATATTTTAAAAAAATAATTTTCATTACTTTCAAAAAATAATAAAACTGTAGCACACGAATGAAAATTAGAGTCGTACGATTAGTTCTGACAGTACAAACTTTGTTCACAGGCTGACTCATTGTCAGTTACCACGGAAATAAATATATAGTTGTTTTCGCGTGGATACGATAAGGCCTCGGCATTAATTTAAAGTTACGCGAATTCCCGTGAGCGTTACTAAGGTGAAATTTGTAATGGTCTTTCGAAAACTAATCAGAATTCAATAATACATTTTCTGCCTATCGTACTTGATACGTGGTTGGGTTAGCTTTGTTTTTGGAAAACAATGGTTCGATTTATCTTGCAGGACTTAAACAATAACGACGTCTCAACTTTCTTGCTATGTTATTTGCTTATTCATTTGTACATATAGAAATACAGTTGCAATAGTTCACGTCTGTCAGTTTCTTAACTCGTAGCTGCAGTTCCAGTCGTCCTAATTCTTAAATCAGGCATTGGAGTACGTTAGGATAGCCAATCGTGGTAGGAGCTGGTGCTGCACGTGATCCCAGTACGAAGAATTTATTCGATTTCACGAAATGGAGGAAACGTACAGTTTTGACAGATTCCATTGAGAAGCTAAATGATTAGAATCTAAATTCAAAATATAGAGTAAAGGATTCTGTATAGGGGACTCATTTACGTTAAAAGTAACAAGAGGATGGCCCCTCCGAAAACAATTTTACTCGTGGACGGACTCATAACTCTTGTTGCTCTTGAGATACGAGGGATATTTTGAAAATGTCTTTTGTCATTGGCTAGATGGAAATTACAGTTTTCTTCTAAATTACGTTTTCGCGTTATCGTGTATAAATGTTGACGAATGATGAAGTTTTTCTTATCTGCTTTTTTATTTTTTGCCTTTAAATCTATTTTTTCTTTTCATTTACTCGATCACCTTAATTAAGTTAATTCAAATTTTAAGATTCTTAAGGATTGAATATTGAAAGTTCGAAAATTATTTCCCTCGAGCATAAAGGCATTTCGGTTGAGCAGTCGAGCCTTCAAGTTTGCGGGTGCTGCTTGAAGAATTATGCACCCATAAAACACTAACCCCGATGTTTTCACTTTTTAATCAATTTAAATAACGCCTAGGGAATTTTGCTCAAAATTTTATTTTGAATTCTTAATAAATATATATATATATGTATATCATAAATTGATTATAAATTTTTCTCAGTGACACCTCGAAAAAGAAACTATATAAAACTTATTGTTTTTCTTATGTCTTACAGTA
Organism: Calameuta idolon; assembly: GCA_030142285.1. NCBI lineage: Eukaryota > Metazoa > Arthropoda > Insecta > Hymenoptera > Cephidae > Calameuta > Calameuta idolon. Next base: position 169,462 of record JARQSV010000171.1, on the reverse strand, counting down.
CCATTAAAAAAATTGTCTTAACATTGAAAATCAAGTATGACAATAATTGAGATATTTTATTTTTCATAGATCTGCCATTACATTTCCCTCCTTCAACCGTTTGAGTGCCAGGGCTCATTGCAAAAATCCTATCAAACAGTGCCACGCAGCGCGATAACGCTTGCTGAATATAATCACGAAAAATACAGTGGTACTTTTCGATATAAAACGTGAACAGCGCCATCGCACTGCGTGGCACTCAACTATTAATATCACGTGACCATAGGAAAATTATCCGAGCAAAAAGAAAACATATCCGTCTGGGACGAAGGACAAATAAATCGTAGCGATCGCAGAATAAGAGATTTTCCTAGGTAATTTTCCATGACCTAACCTAACCTATATAATAATACGTAGCAGCATTGAAATCGTTTGGAGCAATTAAATTCGAAGCACTGAGATCTAACGGTGTACAGATGTCGCCCCGGGTCTACCCCGATGCATCGATAACGTTACAACGGTGTAACATTAGCATCACGTAACAAGCCAAGGCTTTATTATAATAATCCCATTGTCCTGTAAAATTAGTATTCATAATGAAGCACAGGAGGTATTAATTTAACGGGCGCACTCTGGCGGAATTAATAAAACGATGGATGGCTTATTGGCCGAAAGCAGTGAACAACGTTTCGCCTTTCCATGCAGAGATGGCAGCAGCGCGGCAGCGACGCTTGGGTAGCGGAGGACGGAAAAACGTGCTTCAACCGGTTTCCATCGTACTACAGTAAGTTAAGTGTATGATCCTCCAGGATTACTCCCTAGGGACCTTTTTGTATTTTTAGTCTGGAGTAGAAGCCTCTATAGGATCGCTTGAGCATCTCTTTGAAATTTTCCAAGATTCGACAATTTTTCTGTTACAGTATTGCATACGTCATTTCGATGATCTCTTAAGGACTTGACGCTTGTCAAGATTCATACATTTTTTAATTTGCATTTAGGTTCCAAACTTGATTTTTTTTTAGTATCTGTAACCCTCGCCACTGGTTGATCCTGGTCCCGATACTGATCCCGATCCTGATCCTGGTCCTGATCCCGAGGTTCCTGCTGCTGGATACGAAGCCGTTCCTTCGTAACGTACCATAGGGCGATATCCACCTCCGTCTGCTACATAATCAACGATCTGGGTCCTTCCGTCTGGCAGTAACACGTGGTAACTTCCTGTGGCCTCATCGTCCTTGCGCATCTCCCGATGACCGAAGTCCAGTCCTGCTGCGGAGTCCTGGACCTCATAAGAGAACTCGTAGTTCGCCGGGTCCTGAATACAATGGATGGTCACGCTTTGAAACTGGATCTAGGGATATTTTATAGATCGTTGGTTATCCTTAGCAGACTTACCCCTGCCCATTCGTCTGGATGACCTCCGCCACTTGTACCACCTCCAGTTGGACGCGACCCGGTACCACCACTCGGTGGTAGATATGCTGGTCCTTGAGGCTCGCTTTGAATTCCTGCGAGCATCATCGCCAAGACTAAAACCTGTTAGTGAAATTTAAAGTTGTTACTAGGGTTAAGAATTGTTACTAGAATTGCGTAATATAGCAGTGATTATTTTATTTAGTAATTTTTGTGCCGTGACATTTTTTTTTATTTTTGTGTGTTTTTTTTTGGTACTATCTAACGAACATCAGGAATTAATCCAGACATTCCGACGTCCACTAAATTCCCTAGACTCCGAAGGAAATCGTATTAAGCCTCTACTGTGAAATGAGCTTAATGGTCGCCCGAGACAAAATAACCTCGACTTTTCTTCTATAGCAAATTCGCAGAGTTACTCTCGAGGAGTATTGCATTATTCAGTGAGTCTTAGCCCGGTACCCGAATTGAAGTAGACATTTAAATAGTCACTAGGGATGCATCGACACCCACTCGTCTATGCAGATGACTCGGCCGATCCTCGAAGTGAGCAGTTGCAAATTATTTGAGCAATTCACCTAGCTGAATCTGGTAAAACGTGAAGTGGGCTTCAGGGTGGAATTAAGTGAGATCCAAAGGCGTAACAGGGATCGCAATATACGAAGGGTGTAGCTCTAGTTTCGTAGTAAAGTAAAAACAGTAAAATCAGGCTGACAAATATTACGTGGAGAAAATTTTTCATTTCGCACAAATTTTACGATCGAACGACATTAAAATTTGATATACCACCGTTGGCAATCTATTTCAAAATTATAAAAAATAAAAAAATTTATTTACATAGTATCGTAGAACATTTTTTTGGGAAATTTGGTCAGTCATTTTTGAAATATTCGAAATTCGTTTTTTGAGTTTTTTTCGAGTTTTATCCAAGTGTGACGTCATTTTCTTATTCTCCATCTGATTGTATATATATATATATATATCTGTACTAACCTTGAACATCATGAGTGAACCACGTGTCTCCAGACTGTACACGAAACTGAGATAAACTGCTGATGCTACTACGTGCTTATATACCCGTCAAGAAATCGCAACAGCGTCTCGCGCGCAAAGTCCCCCATTATTTGACGGGACACAGAGACGCGAATGCATAACTATAATTACATTTAGTAATAAAACCGCAGATCTGTGACGGAATCATCTCCGTGCTCGATTCTCTCGTGAGGTCGTCTTCCGCCTCCCTGGTGAAACTCCCTAGGAGAGGAGGGTCGTGCGGAGAGGAAAAAAAAATTCACGTGACGTTAATAAGGACGAAACCCAAGAGATGGCGCTGTTGAGGTTTGTATAGGGAATAAATGCACTTGAAAAAATGCGCGTATAGACAGCTGTCGTTTTGCAACAAGGCTTTTATATATTTGTAATAATGATTTATAAACATTTTATATGGAGAGATAAAGGGTTGATTATGAGCTATGACGATTGAACACGATTATGGCTGGTTAAGGAATAAATAAGAATCTAGTGATTTTTATTCTCATACTTGTAGAGGAATTATTTCTTGTTTTTTTTTGCTTCCTTTATACTTTTTTTTTTGTCGTGCATTATCTAGCGATTAGGATATTTGTCTCTAGATGAAATCACGAGGAACGCGTCAGTTTATATTACTAGGGAAAAAATAATGGCGAGAACGGTATCTTCGATTCCTAGGGTAAGAATCGCGAAGACCAATTCGCACTCGGTCATTTGTGATATACTATTATACATGCGTGATTGAGATTTATTATTTAGCTATGCGATCAGTATTGATATCCGCCATTGGCTTCGGCGTCTCCGCCATTGCCAGATGGATAGCCGCCATTACTAGCGCCATTGCCACCTCCGAATCCTGGGGAATTTGAACCGCCTGATGGATATCCACCAGATGCCCCATTTCCGCCGTTTCCAAATCCATTTCCACTGTTGCCACCATTTCCAAATCCACCTGGACCGCCCGATGGATATCCTGAATTGATAAATAAAGTTACGTCAGGTAAAATAAAAATGTGAACCAGTATTATATTCTTCTAAAATTTTCCTCACCATTTCCACCGCCATTACCGCCTGAACCACCTCCACCGTTTCTGCCAGCACCATTTCTACCACCGGAAGGATAACCCCCATTGCCACCTCCATTGCCACCTCCATTGCCTGACCCAAAACCACCACCATTTCCTCCAAACCCATTGCCTCCACCTGGACCACCGGATGAGTAGCCTGAAATGAAACATTGTTATGATAATTTTTCAAAATATTTTGTTTTTGTAAAATTTGTTTCTGTACCATTTCCGTTTCCGCCGTTACCTCCACCGCCGGAAGGATATCCTCCACTTCCACCACCTCCTGAGGGGTATCCGCCGTTGCCATTTCCACCACCCGAAGGATATCCTTGGTCGCCACCTCCTGATGGATAACCGTTACTGTCACCTCCATTTCCACCTGGTCCACCTGAACTGTATCCACCATTTCCAGCTTCACCCTCGTAGCGAATTTGTGGCTTGAATCCCTCTTGATCTGCTTCATATTCCACAATCTGTTTACGACCATCCGGAAGCAGTACGTTAAATTCACCCTGAGCACGATCACCGTCGCGAGTTTCGGTATGGCCGAAATCGGTGCCGGATTCGTCATCCTTCACCTCATAGGAGAATTCGTATTTTGCAGGTTCCTAAAGATTAATGTGCTTATTTTGAACTTGAGTTTATGAGAATTTTGAAAATTTATAAACATTGGGATTTATTGCATTAATGGACTATGATGAACGGATCATGTTGGCTGGACTTATAGAATTTTTTTTTTGTTGAAATTATTTTACTTACGTCACTTCCGTCGTCAGCGTTGCTTCCGTAACCACTTCCTCCGCCATTGCCGCCACCTCCACCGTTTCCATTGAATCCTCCATTATCTCCTGGCCCACCCGAAGAATATCCTCCGTTTCCGCCAGGTGAAGACGAATATCCATTGTCACCACCACCTCTGCCACCTCCATTTCCATTAGCTCCAGGAGCGCCGTATGTACTTGATGGTTGCGAACCTCCAAAGGAGCCACCTCCGTTCGAAGAACCTCCGAAACCGTTTCCGTTTGCGCCTGGTGGTCCGTACGAAGACGATGGCCTACCGCCTGCACCTCCAGAACCCCCGAAACCTCCTCCGCCTCCAGAGCCGAAGCCGCCGCCACCGTTTCCGGAAGCTGGTGGCCCATACGACGAGGATGGTCTCCCTCCTGTACTACCAGAACTTCCACCGAAGCCTCCGTTGCCACCTCCATTTCCACCGCCAGGGGCGCCGTAGTTGCTGGATGGTCGACCTCCAGGGCCTCCACCAAATCCACCTCCGTTTCCACCGCCATTTTTGCCACCGTTACCTCCTTCTGGTGCTCCATAGCTGCTAGAAGGTCTTGAGCCACCTCCGTTTCCACCACCGTTTCCACCTCCGATTCCGCCACCATTGCCGCCTCCGATTCCGCCACCATTGCCACCTCCAGGAGCACCATAAGAATTGGAAGGTCTTCCACTGCCTCCATTTCCACCAGGTGGACCATAGCTGCTCGAAGGTCGCGAACTTCCACCATTGCCATTTCCTCGGCCACCTCCATTACCTCCGTTGCCGTTACCGCCGTTACCTCCAAAGCCACCCCCGTTTCCAGGTCCGCCACCAGGAGCTCCGTAACTACTAGACGGTCTGTTTCCTCCAGAACCTCCACCTCTTCCAAAACCCCCGTTCCCACCTCCAGGAGCTCCATAACTGTCAGACGGTCTTCCAGCACCATTGCCACCTCCATTAAATCCACCCCCGCCGTTACCACCACCGCCACCACCACCGAAACCAGGCGCTCCATATTGCGTCGAAGGTCCACCTCCACTCGATGATCCGCCACCAGATCCAGCGGAACCACCAAACCCAGGTGGTCCATACTGACTGGACGGTCCACCACCACCGCCAGCACTACCGCCGCCACCACCACCAGGACCACCCCTGCCTGGCGGCAGATACGAGTTGACCGGAGGTTCCGGTCTGGCCAGAGCCAAAGCCACAAGGCTCGTCGTCAATGCAAACTGCAAATAAAAAACCCAATTGAATTTACACAAATTCTCAATACGAAAATTATCATCAGATCTTCAAGAATAATCCACCACTAATTATAAAAAAAAATCTGATACTCCAATTACCTTCCACATGATGAATTTGATTCAGATAAAAAAAAAAATTCAAAAGAGACTTCTCCCCCGCACGTAATTCCCCAGATACTCAAAACCCTTAATCACGTGACTCTTTCCTTCTAACTTTCTTATCTTTTCCCGTATATGCCTCCACCACTTGAGTGGTGCCGAGGGAATGACAATCTTAGGCCCACTTAATCCGCTTTATATACCATACAACATCAGAGCGCATCCTTACCAGGGTTACCAAGAAGACCCGATTCCGTAATTCGCGATCTACGGATTTAGTGCAGTCCCATGAAAGATTTACACCGTTGAATCGTGAATGTATTAAATGCGCGCGCATCATTTTCTCTTGTAACGTTACCTCTCTCTCTCTCTCTCTCTCTCTCCCCCGTATAGCCCACGAAATCTCTCCCTTTCTCTCTTTCTTCCAATACATGATACTCTCTTTCCCAGTCGGCACTACCACAGCCCGTTACGTACCAGCGTCTTCATCCTGTAGTCGACGTCTCCGTCGAGGAAGACGAGGAGGAGGAATTGTAGGAGCGAAAAAAAAAAAAAATTCCCTAACAGATTCACTCACGTTGTCTCCGTCTAATGGATAACGCCTGGAGCTTAATAACACGAAGAAGTCTTCTGTATACCAATTCATCCTTTAAGCCGTGTTCTTAACGTCGATGCGACAGCCGCACGATTTCCTGGATACGTTTTCCTTGATTTAATCAAGGTTCCTCTCTTGGTGGCGTGGAAACAATGAATCTCAGGGTGTGTTACGTGAAAGCGTTGAGATAACCTAATTAAGTTCTAGTTTTATATCGAGCTCCATTTATCTTGGTGATCGTCCCCTGTAGGATCTAGGGACATCGAGATGACACGAGAGAAAAATACGTACGAGGAACGTTACGTCGATGAAAACCGGAAGTACCACGGTTTCCTTGATTCCTTGATGGATACGTATCTTTTTAACCATTTCTTTTTTTTTTCATGATAATAAAATAACGTTCATCCTATTTCTCATCCTACGCTTTCGTTCAATCGCAATAATTGTGACAGCGCTCCACTCTTCGGCTTGGTTGCGCTACGGTTGTCCTGGTGTGCATCAGGCTTTGCGAAATCAATAAACTCGTTCAGGATGTGCAGTCGGGGACAACGTTGGGAAACACGCGCTTGTACGCGTATTGCAACACGAGTCCTCCTTGTAATTGTACTTTCATTATGCACTTGGGTAAATCAGTGCCGGGGTTAGATCGAAGTTGGAGAATCGATACCCGGAAATGTTAAGTCTCGAAGACGAGTCCATGAAAGAGTTAAAAAAAAAACCGTGACGCGGGTGCTCATATAACATTGTGAAAAATTAGTAAATAAAATAAAATAAAACTAAATTCCCTATCAACCAAGCATATCTGACATCTGGGGGAAAAATAAAAATTTTCTACCTGATAAGGACTGATTAATTATCACCTAAAACACGTAAAGGGATGACGTGCCGTTAAATGCACTTCCGCTCATGTGCATCTACCTCTGATCCCACGTTCAAAATCATTAATCATATCATCGTCAACGTAATGTCCTGGGTAGTCAAAAGTTACTAGATTGCACAATAAAGTTTTCCAAATGACTTTCGCGTGTTCGCAATCCTCCACCACCGTCGCAAAGAAAAAAGTCCCTAGAATTATTTCTCAATTAGTCCCCAGTCGTAATTCAGGCTGTATCACCGATTCGGTAGTTAATAATATTATGCATGTGCAATAATGACTTAGTGATTTCGCAATTACCCGTGTCCCTCGTTCCCACCTGTTTGCATTTTCTAACCTATCCTCTAGAGTCTAACCTAACCTCCAAGAGCGCGGCAACCCTTCTTACATCATCCCTTCTGGAAGGATCAAGGAAAAGAGACGTGTTCTCGTGAGCCAGTTAGCCAATCCTCTTCAGCTGATCTAATTTAACGCGCCTACATCGATCTCCAGCTGTCTCGAGCATGCAGTTGCGACATATATGTACTAATATATATGTATATAATATATATATATGTAAATGCATATATGAATATATACGGTATATATAACTGCACATAAGAATACTGCATCCCCGCACGTTGCTCGCTTGCAGATGCAATAAATACACGTTGCCGATCCTGCTGAATCCTCAAACGTTCTATGCACGTGCAGCTGAAGAGATGAAATCCTTTGTGTAGAAATTTTATCGAGCACTCGGAAGTACTTAAATAATTTAAAGGATTTCGATTTTTTTTTTTTTACGTAAATACGTAAAATAGCGAGAATTCTTTTTATGGCATTTTTTTTTTCACATTCTGATATTCCATGCGCCGTCACGCATATTTCTTCGCTAGATTTCTATGGGGGTCTTGTACTTTTTCTTCTTGTATTTTTCCACGTTTTACGTCCTCCCGTACATTCCACCGGATACAATACGTTAGCGAGGAGGAAATTTGAAAACGTTGGAGGGCTGCGTCTTGTAAGAGTATTATACACGGTGGGCAAATAACTATCGGCACTTTTAATATATCAGAAATTATTGGGATTGGTGAAACATTTTTCTTAGCTAAAGGTCTGTATATTATATATGTACAAAGTATATACTTACCTATATGGTGGATAGGCAGAGTATTTAAAAAAAAACTTTTTTGTTAATTTTTGTTTTTAAAGAAAAATCTGTGGAACATTCTAAAGTGTCTCATGTAATTATTATTGGAAAAAAGGTCGCGCGCGCGTGTTTCTGTGCGGGTGTCTGTGTGCGCGCGCGTGCGTGTGCATGGTCGAAAATGGCTGGATTGAAAATTTGAATCGAAGCACCAACATGATAGATTCGAAAGCTCCATGAGAAATTAAGTTACGTATTTAGATAATAAGGTATCAATAATATCTGCATATATTCAGTAGTTTTGATTCAACAATTTTTTACAGTTATGAAATTAAATTTTTTCGCGTCCTCGAATGCATAAGAGGGGTGGATTCCGGTGAGAAAAATTTTTTTCTCCCAATATATAATTATTATGCATACTTATTAGCCCCTTTCCTCTCAACCAAGTGGCTAGTGCGCTATTTTCATAATTGTCCCACCACGTTTCGGACAAATGGCGATATGACGAGGAAGAATATTTTGAGGTTAGTTTAGGTTCTGGATTTTGGCCTAATTTACCGGGTATCCTTTCGCATATTTCATCTTACTTATGGTGACTGCTCATTTTATGGGGGTATTATATTTTTGTAGTCAATATATTAACTGGGGTGTCTTTAAGCCTAGGCTGTAAAATTAAGGTATACTTATGTCACCCTATATAAAGTACTATACACATACATCTAGTCGGGTACCTCTGAATTTCTATTTCCATTCGAGCGACGGTTCCTTAATGCATCGAATGCACGCTTCGTAGAATAAAAAGGCTAACAGTGGAAGTAGAAGTGACAAAGCTAGACGAGAGCTGACGATGGGAGCATTATGGGTTACGATAAAAGATGCATAAAGTGTCCAGTCGGCAAGAGTAGATTTCTAGGTTATCGAGCGACCTATTGGATCCTTTGTGCCGAGTTCCGATCACGAAGAGAAAAAAAAAGCGAATAAAACGTTAAAAACTTTATTGCATTTATACTCTTATCGTAGTTGCGATTATTAATTTTAATTCGAAAATATTTTATTCTTCTAAATAAACAATAAAATTCACGTCACTCGAGACTCGTTGAAGATTTTCGTTTGACAATTTTTCAAAATCTACTTTACCGACCGGTAAAGTCAATGCGGATTGTAAAGAATTAATTTTCTGGAAATTTCAAATATTTATTAATACGAATTCAGATATATTCTTCTAGGAAACTATAACCCTGTACTATATTTTAGTTATGTAGTATACGGGAACATGATACTGTCGCCTAGTATTTCTGGAACCACATACATATATATATATATATATATATGCACGTATATATCCTTGTGTAAAACTCGAAGAGAAATAAAAGCACGGAATCGAAAGAGAGGAAGAAAATAAAGAAATAAGGAAAAACAATACTCCACAGCCGGTTCTGCAATACGGCGCACGTGTATCGTACGTTGAAATATATTTGGCGCATTCTCATGCAGCGAATCATTTTATCTTCAGTGATTCCACCATCATATCATTATATCATCGACGATCCATCTTTGATATATTCTGTGAGAAGATACTGTTTTTTAAAGTCTTTTTTATACACAAAAAAGTTCCTGTACCAGAATACACGTTCCATCGGATCCTAATAGACAATTTACACGTTAACGACAATTTCGTAGAATTTTCACGAAGAGATTATTTACTTGCGAACTATCTTTGTCCAATGAGAATGAGCCTTTTTTAGATACCGCGCATAGAATTGCTATTAGAATCGGCAGAAAGTTTCTAAATATCTTACGCAATATCGGCAACCGGCATAATTGACATATTTCAATTTATTTTTTGTCACGGACAATTTATTTCTAGGGAATTCTAGTTACTTTTTATTTTCTTCGCCACCCTGGAAAATTACACTAGACAGTTATTTTTTCGTGTAAAGAGTGGCTTATACGCATAAAATAAAATATGTAATGGATTTGAGAATAAAGAAAAATAGCAGACAAAAATAGAGGATGAGTCAGTGTTAATGTCTGACTTGATAAACAGGACTTGGTAAGAAGACGCGATCCTTGTGCTCTGGCGTTATATAAAGAGAAACGAAAGCGACAGTGATAACAGTGAGGTTAGGATGGTTGGAATGTAACGAAAGCGGAAAATGTGAATTCAGGCTATGGAGTTGAAGGAGTCTGAGGTATAGTTGGAGATGAAGAGAAGCATTGCTAGGATTGCGTGACGCAACAGTATGGAGTTCAATGGATGCTGGTTATCTTGTAGTGGCGCACTAGTGAGAAAAAGATGGCGGTGAGAGTGGTGTGGAGCGAGTGGTATGAGCGAATGGAAAAAAAAAAAGGAAAAATGGGAAAACACGCAAATGTAGAGCAAGGAAGACGCGATGATACTCGAGGGATCACCTCATTACCTACGTGACTCCTACACTCTGACGTAACAGCATACAGTAGGCAGTGTTTCTCAAACTGAATTTTAGTTTGAGTTTGGAATTTGAATTTTGACAGTTGCCAATATATATTCGACAGGTAAGCACGAAGTGAAATTGTAATTCAGAATTTTGTACGATAAAAATTAGAAATGGTCGAAATTTTGAAAAGGCTGGATTCGACTTGCAATTTTTTGTCCCTTTGGCATCAATTTCGCGATTGTGCATGGAAAGACATAGAATCTAACCTCGAATCTTGTGACACAGTATATTTCCAAAAGCGTTGCATATTGAGAAAAATCAAATTTGACTTTCAATTTTCTCGAAAATATTTTCAGATTACACTTTCGGTGGAAAGTTAATATCGACAGATCCCTAAGTGCACCAATCATTTTCTCAAGGTGGAAAGTGCATTAATAATAAATTGGTCGCCCATAAAATATTCTCCGATAATTTTCTTCTTGGATCAAAGGGACTTTCCGTGTGTAACGTGGTATTTCTTTTCAAGGTGGCTTCATAACGCAGCTCGGAATTAGCAACCTAATAGAATTTAAATGAACGTTCTAGAACGTTGAGGGTCAAAGGTCTTTTTAACGAGCTTACCAACGAGTCCTTTAGCTTCGCATTTATTTCTTCCTTTATGTCAAAGCTATGGGTTTGACTGTTTCGTGCTTTGGCACAAAATGTCCCTAGACTTGACGAACGCATTTTATTTTCCCCGATAGATATACGTCCGCAGATATACAGGTATGGCGCCATGCATGTTGATATAGGTTCGATCTGCTGAGGTGTCAAGACTGCCAACCTGCCGAAGTAACTGTATGTGTGTGTATATAATATCCCTAGGCATGGTCTGTCAGCATTCCACTTGGTGTTTCTCATTCAATCCACGACGCTATTGTTGACGTAGGCGTGCTCCGTCGAATCTCAATTCGGATTTTCGGAAGCTCCTAGATATATATGTATACGTATAGGGATTTGATCCTTTCGGGTTGGTATGCTACTTGGATATAACTAATGTTATTAGACGGCAGGTAGAGAGTCCGATTGTTTTCTAACAAGATATTCATATTTAATGAAGTTTCATTTTTTTTATTCATAAAATACATTGTATGAGCTTGCGGTAAAAATAAATTCCCTAGATTAAAATTTTCCTGTTTCTCTTATTCGCGATGAGACTGACAGTTGGATACAAATTCTGCATCAGTTTTCTTCGACACGCCAACTTCATCCATCAAGTAATTTTATTTCGTCGGTTCTGCTCCTATTATTTCTTTTTTTTTCCCCTAGACCAACTCAGGAATTTCGTATCTCGTAGAAATCTTGTAATATTCCAAATTTCGTGAGGAGGAAAATAAGCGCGTGAATTCGGTAGATCACGCAATCCGTATAAATATATTCAAATAATGAATTGGTACGTAATAGTTGGAAATTACCCATAATTGTCTAGCTGACAGATCGATGGTTAAGCAGTTAAAAATGAAACGGTTATGAGATGGCGCCACTAGGTACAGTCGGTTCACGAGTTCAATGTATTTTTTTGACAGTTTATAAGTAATTCAATGCGTATCGAATCAGACGAGATTTTCAATAAAATAACGTAAATTCATTATAAAAAAAAATTTTCATCAACGGCACGTGTATCTTGATAGAGACTTTGTTGTTTTCGATCTGTCAAAAATCCACATCGAACTCGTGGACCGACTATACATGTGTCGGAGGTAGACAATTTTTTAATGGAATTTTCATAAAACTTTTATTTTATTAATAATCCATTTCGTAGTATTTTAATGGCACTTACCAATCCTATTGTTTTTTATGATTTACCGGTACGATCACTTAGTGTATCCATAATTTATGAAAAACTCGTGCAGTACCACGTGATTGGTACCACTCCGTATTAATCATCCCGCTCCCATGTAGTTTCATGGTATGACCTCCTGGCATGATTCCTTCGTTACAGTGTATCTGACCTTTCTGCACTCTCCACACGCACTCTGCAATCACAAATACAGTAATGGCGAAACGTGAAGTTCGCATTTGCGACACCAGGTGGACTTTTTTATGTTCCCAGTTCTACATTCGCTATATCTGACTTCAGCGTTCAGCCTCGTAACCCTGAATTCTAGATGAATTATTGTTACGACCTACGGTAGACGACTTCAGTGAGACTTATATTTCTTAGTTTCAAATTTAATGACATTGCGCATACGAAGAGTGCCGTAAATATCGTCAACGCGTCAAAGAATTGCCAGGGTCATAATTGCAACAAAACTGTACATTTTATTCGTTATAAACTATTTCGTAAGTTTCCATTGAAGAATTTAATGTCTAAAAAAAATATTCTGTCTTTTCAGTAATATGCATATAAAATGGGCAAGCGACGATAGCAGTAATTACTGATACGGAATTTTTCTACTTAAGTATCATTATTGTTAATCTAGGGAATTTTTTTTTTTTACTTTTGCATAATCAACTCTTGGCATGGTATAAAAACCTGGAAATACCCCTATAATATCGAGAATGCCTATCGGTATCGGGTTTTAATGATCGGTCATAAAATCCATGTCCACATGAGTAGGTAAGGTAGATATTTAACCTTACCGACTGATGGGCAAGTCGCGTTTCATTGGCATTTCAAAGAACAAAGGCGCGAGGTAACTGACACCGGCCTATGTTAGGTAGTCTGAATGTAACAGTATTAATGTACGAGGTGTAATGGAAGAGGATACGAGGTGGAAGGGCCGCGGGAGATAGCGGTTAGGTGAAGAAGGTCGTGAAGGTGAGTAGTACTGTTTTATCGAAAAATAATTGACATTACATAGCGAACCAACTGCCAAGCCACCTTGTCTCTTATTACGCGTTTAACCTCATACTGCGGTGCTGCACGCGTAGGTGAAGGTCGCTGTGTAATATTTAATACCGGAATGTGGCAAGAAATCTCCTAGATTCAAAAATAGCCTTATTTTTACTAATCGATAAAACTTTATTTTGACTCTGAGATCGAAAAAAAATTTTTTCATTCTTAATCTTAAATCACTTAATCTTATCGCGAGACTTATGAGGAGCGATGGTGAGTATCAAAGCATTGTCGTTATTTAATTATAAAATTTTTTTTTTTTAATCCAGCAACCTTGTCACTGAAGTCATCGTGTTTGTCTTTTTTTATGTTTCTTATTTTGTTTTTATTATTTTTAGATTTCCCAGCTTGCTTTTTTTTTCCTCTACGACCTACACACCAAATAGGTCAACCGAGTGGTTTTCTCTATTTTTTTTCTCATCGCACGGTCTTTATATCTGTTCATTATTTATTTTGCTTTTTGGCTCGCTTTGATTTTATTTCGGGTTTCGCGGTTGTCCGCGTCTCAAAGCTTTTTCCCTCAATTTGTCAGGTTTTCCTCGTATCGATACGTTGTACACGAATGGAGCTTTGGCTTTGGAGTTAATACGTTTGAATTTTACAGATACAACATGCACCTACGTATCGAGTCATCAAGTCTATAGTATCTAATGTAGGTGATTCGTGAAAAGAAAATATATAATGACAAGTGAGTGTTAATTAAATTTACATTGATAAATTAAAAAATTACTTGTATCAAAGGGATTGTGAGAAGGGAAACTTTGATTTTATTGATAAATTGTCCTTTACGTATTTAGATAAAAAAAAAAAAAAGAGGAAAAGGAAGCGCAATTTCGACATGAAATTTTCATTAACATTTCGAGGGTTCTCGTTTTTAATTGGTACCAGTCAACCGTAGGTATCACTGAATTTCTGGATGCTTATCCATCGTCAAGGATTGGACATTTTATACGTGGCAAATCCAAATGGGACTCGGTAATTACACGGAAATTGAGTCGTGGATCATTGGCACGTGAAATACGGTGAATTAGCACAAGCAATATTGTAAACGCATTGAAAATCACAAGGACGTTTGCAAATTCATACCCGTCGTAGGTGGTGGAATATATAAAAAAAAATTCATTTTTTATTTATAAAATATTGAAATTCTATCAAAAAATCCCGTCGCGTCTCTCGCCTCGTTGACAACTGGAAATAAAATTCAGCCAATGATATTCCATCGACCATTAACCTGCATCTGACAGGATATCCACGTTTCTTGCCAATAAGTATAAATAAGACGTATATTTCGTATAGAAGTAATATGAAGTTTCCTAGGGAATACGCGATCGTTATATCTATCATTTATTTCCACATGAAGTTCTGGTATATCGGTTGGGTCATGCAAAAGAAGTGAATCCATCATTCGCGTGATTCTGGAAATGAGATCTTCTGCAAATAATAATTGCATCCCGAAGTCGAAGTGAGTGTTGATATTTTTTTTATATGAAAAAAAATATATCCAGTGATAAGATGTTACTTTTTCCGTAGACGCCCTAGTAACTTTTTTTTAGCGCTGAAAATTGGTATCACCACTTCTTCTTGGTCGTGAGGTCATTGAAGATTTCTAATGACTATTCCGATATGTGGTCTTTGAGAACCCCTGTAATCGAGGAGGATCTGATCTTCCCACGGAGCAGTGAAAGTGAGTTCTGCCGAGATTAGTTCACGTGTCGAGGGAAGGTTTTGCCCGTTGCTTTTGTCCAGCATCCGCCATTTTCTTTATCTTCAAGGTAGCCCATTGTTTCGTGGTGATCGAATAAGTTCTATCGTGGCTGGGTAGGTTGACTTACGAGAGATCGTAATGTAATGACGAGTGATGATTGTGAAGTATAGAGAAAGAGAGAAAAAAAAGGGACGAAAAATTTGAGGGGAAAAAGTAAACCTGAAAGAAAAAAAAAAAAGAAACTAGTAATTTTGTCGTTAGTGAAAATTTTATCGAATTATTTAATGACCGTTCAATCGGATTATTCACAATATTTTGGATCCCGTTACGCAATACAATAATACCACTGTCCACTTTTCATTTTCATTTTTCATTTGGCACTTAATTAAACGATGTATATAAGTATTGAAAGTTTCGAAAATCATAATAATAATGGTACGACGTTGGCCATACGAAAGCAATAGGCATTTTACAGTTATGCGGAAATACGAAGTTTCCCAGCACGTGACCAGCGCGTAAACTTGTATTTTCCACTTTCCACAAATTTTTCATATACCACCTAAGAAAGAGTCTTTCGATAACCAGAAGAAATTCGAATTATTCACAGGTCGTCGCGGCGCATTTCGCGATAAATAATTACGTGATTGCGCGCTGAGAAGATACGTAGTTTAACGTAGGGTCACCCGATATAAAATTTTCATTCGATGACTGGTGCACATCAGCAATAAAGAAAAATGAAAGAAAAAAAGAAAAGAAAAAAAAAGACATAAAGGAAAAAAAAAAGATGAAAATGTTACTAGAGGGTTCTCAAAGTAAACCGGGAAATTTCTATTCAGTAGCCTCGATTAAAATTGTTGGGACGCGGTGGATCGTAACGCGGTGCACCCTCGTATGATACTTGTGCGTTAAAGCCGTGTTTCCAATCGGCGACGTAACGCACTATCTGAAGCCGCCCGTCCGGAAGCTGTACACGATATTCGCCTCGTACGACCTCTCCGTCGCTTATAGCGTTGTGGGAATAATCGTTGCCATAGGCGTCCTCCTTTACGGCGTAGTTGAAATCGAAAGGCATTCCAGGTTCGTGATGGTGATGATGATCGTGATGATCTTGCTGAAAGAGAAATACGAATAGATTATGCCTGATAGGATCATAGAGAGTCAGGTTGGGCTTGGTCTACTCTGGATGGGGTTAGACCAGGTCATGTCAATGTAGGTATGAGATGAGGTTAGCCTAAGTTTCCAAGGGACTCCGAAGTTTGAAGTCAGGGCCAAGAGTGGTATCCAGTAACTCGATAGAGCGTAGTGGTATTAATGATAAGTTTTATGTAACTTGAAAAGTAACTTCGTTAAGTTACTTTGGGTTTTTAACTTTTTCGATTGACTGAATAAAAAGTTTCCAGTTACTCTTCGTTACTTGTTACTTGTTACGGAGCAGCTCTTTTTTTAAATTCTTTCTTCTCATCCGTCCAGTGTAATAGGTAAAAATCCTTAAATATCATTTGACATAGAAACAAAATATAACTAGATCGATAGAAGCGACTGGAATAAAAATTTTCAAATTTATCATTCCTTCTACTTCGCTATAAACTTTTGTAACAAGCTTCTTTTTTTTGTAAGTACATAATTTCATTTCAGGCAAGCACATTAAACGAATCTCAATCCGATTTGAAGTAAGCAGCATCTGTTTAAGAATCTAGTAATATTTTAAAATTGGAATGATAAATCCCTAGAAACTAGCTTCTTTTATTTTCGAGCGCATCACACAAATTAAAGCGCTACTCGGCGGCCGGTAAGCGAACTAATAACCAGGCAGAGGTCGCCAGAGGTTATTCCTCCGGGAATATCCCTAGGCAACGTCCTACCGCTGTCCTCCTGTCGTTACACGTAGCATCGTACATTAACCGTATCACCCTTGAACGTGCAGTGCCACGATATGCTCAGCCCGTGTCAAGTGTCACGCGAATCTAGGTTAAACGGATGAGGTCGCGTCACGGGATTTCCTAGGGAATCATGGTACAGTTGTGTCTGCGACGTCCTCATATACTGTCTAATCTGCACCATAGTTTTGAATCGGATATACTGAACTAGCGATGGAAGCCTAGCCAGATCGCGAATGGCAATTCGGTGTAATGCCAAGATAATTCATAATTGATGAAGTCGAGCAGATACGTCCGATGATCGGAGTATCGATCATCATCAGCAATTACAGCAACGGTATCGTCGTAAATGTTTTTCTCACGAACTGTTCTTAAAACATTTTTAATTCCAACGAGGACAAGTAATAAAATCCACATGGTCGAGTGATTAATAAATAAAGTATAGTCGAAAAAAAAAAAAAGGTTCCATCAGACTCGTTCAGTCATACAGTCTACGTGGATCTGTGTTTCGTTCTTGTCACGCGAAGTCATTTTTTTAAATGTCTTTACGTTGCCTCATATATATGTATACGCCATGTTGTCAAAGCGACGGAAAGGAATAGGTCGAAGGTTGTAGGTAGATGGTGGAAAAAAAAAAGAACACGATCTTAAACACGCGAGCAATCACAGAATGGTTAGCTTCGCCAGGTACACGTTACTCTCGTGAGATATCACCGGAGCGCCCTCTTGCCTAGTGCTTTTATCCTGAACACGCCTTTGGCCGATATCGCAATGCAAAAAAGGTTATGTCAGGAAGTCACATGGCCGTCTGATCGCTCGGGACGATCTTCATTTACTGGTTACTGGCATTGATCGAGTGGAGGTGTTACCCCTTATACAGATTTATGCGCGAGCAGATGGAGCTAGAGATACTAGGGAATTTCTTGCATATCATGGAGATTGATGAAGAAAAAAATTTCCTATATCGGGTTAAAGTTGTACCCGTGCTATTGCTTCTAGTGATTTCGTTGATAGTGACAATATTCATTTCGGTACTGATGTTGATTGAGTGACGATGTTAATTGTGATTCACTGTGACCCAAGGAAGTTTGGTTCTTTTTTTTTTTTTTATCTTAAACGAGGCAACGATATCCTAGGGATTATGGAATACGACTTTTTTACTCACGTTTGGTACGATAGTATTGCCATTGTTATGCGTTGGCTCTCTACTATAATCCGGAAATCCTGGCGTCGGTTTCGGACCTGGTCCAGGATAGGTAACGGGTCTTCTGGTGGTAGTGGGTATCGGTGGTCCAGGTCGTGTAGGTCTAGTTGGGTAGGTTGGAGTAGTTGGTGTGACTCCAGGAAAGGTTGGCGTTGTTCTCATTGGAAATGGAACTGTAGGGCGATCGTATCTGTACCCAGTTGTCGGTTCTGGTGGTAAATATGTGTTTCTTCGTGTCCCAGCCGGTAAATCCCCTAGGACTACGGTCATCACGAGGAACAGTACTGCCACCTGAAAAGGTAAAAAAAAAAAATAAATAGAAAAAATAACCCATGGTTAAACGTCGGTTCGCGAACGAGCATCGATCTCGATCGGTATCTCAACCTAGGGAAGATCCAATGCAAATGGCAACCGGTAGCCCCGTGACCCCATGCGCACATTCCTTTTCTTGTACGTATTACAGTCTAAAGAGGTAACGTCAAAATAGCATTTTTTTATCGATACCAACATCTGAACAGATTTTAGGAATTTTTTCCCTCCCAAGTACCATCGACAATTCACTTCTAGGGATATTCTAGTTTTCGGTAATTTCATATTAAAAGATGCATCCTTGGACACTCGCACAAACACACGGATAATACAAATCCTTGTATAGCACCAATTACGTAACTAGGTACATGTAGGTACCTGAAGAGCAGCCATGATGGTCTCTTGGTATTGGCGGGAATTTCAAACACCGTACGGTTTATACTATTTCCAGTAAAATGCTCAATGCGATAACCAAAACTCCACGAATTAATAAATGCTACACCGGATTCCGGATCCCTAATTCGATTTCCGGTCTGGAAATACTGCGAGAATTCCCCACAAAGAGCACTCGGGTATATTTCCCTATATTAATCTGGTAACAATTTTCCAATGAATATGCATGCAACGTGGCCCGAGCGTGGTTAGAGTCGGTACGGTAACTGTTCGGCATCTGGCTAGGTTGTGTTTATATAGTGTGGGCCTTAATAAGATGATCCTTCAACGTGCTTGGGAGAGGATGAAGAGAGACCTCGGTAGTGAGAGAAGCATCTCTATTCCCTGGATACATTTTTCATCAGACCGAGTTCTCTTACCTAAGGTATTTTTCAAATATTGAGCAATCGAATAAACCCCTTGTACACCCCTTTGGAAACGTAGCGCAGGTTCAATATATCGAATATTTATTTTCTCTAAAAAATTTTTTACATTCGTATTCGTTGTAAAAAATATATATTTTTTTTTTTCAATAAGTTTTTGAAAAATAGTTTCTAAGAGTATCTTGTTTGTATCCGAATGACGTTTCACTGTTTTCTTGTCTCTCGATAATCTAATGCCATACCCTGTAACATATTTCTTATAGCAGGATACCTTCGGCAACACGTGGTATTGTTTGTGAGCTAAATGGGTCGCAATAAGTCCTTAATGAACCTTGCTTGTTCTCTTGAACCAGTAACGTCTCTTTACGGGATTATCTTTTGCTGCGTTAGGTTAGGTTCGTAATAGGACACGAATTAAGTGGCGTTGTTGTTGGTTTTACCTTAGGAGCGATTATGCTCGGAATTGCAACGTCGAGCCTGGTAATTGTTTCCATATTGCGAAATTCTAATGACGTGTGCTTTTTTTGGACATCATGTGTACTTTTACCACATTTCTTTCGTTATATTTTTAGGTTACCCCTTTCTTTCCTTTTTTTTCATTAATTTCCTAATTCGCAATTAGAGTATCAGATTTTAGAAATTTTTTTTTTTTTTCTTCTTCTTTCATACGTATCAATCTTTGCTGATCCCAGTCGGACTTACGATTTGTCATCTTTATATTTAATTAATTAATTTCTCAAGCTCAGTACGGCACACATCGTTCAGCATTACTGATTTCAACGTGGGAAGTCAATTCGTTATGAAATATGCGGTCGGGGCTGAGGCTGATACCTTCGCTGAGGACACTTCTGGGAGGATCCGGCGGAATTGCGAAATCTAGGGAATTCGAGAGGGAATGTATAATACATATACCGGGTTATTCAGTCGAATCGCACCAGCTGATGTTAGCACTCTAATAAGATGCCTATATTAGAACCATGTTCAGGTGGTACGTTTCGATTGAATAACCTAGTATAGTGATATATCGGCTAGTGATATTTTACCATTGTTATTTACTTAGTGTGACGCGAATCGGAACAGACAATGCCATCCAGGATGATGATAAAAAAATATTGATAATATTTCGATTAATCTCATTTGTCGTCACGTGTACGATACCCCAAAAATTCTAACCCGACCGGCAGAACCATCGCCATGATTAATCAAATCCAACCTGTCATTGACGTACATACGTATAACCACACGTGAATTAATGACGTACAACCTCAGATCAGTAAATAGCATTAAGACTAGGAAGATTATCCAGACCTACCGAATCTTTACAGTGCCTTTTGGTTGGCGACGAGACAAAAATAAAAAAGTTTAACAAAAAAGTATTGTTCTTTGTTCCCACGATATCCTGATCGCTACGTAATAACTTATTTTGTTGTTAATTTCTATGAGCGTAGATAATAAAAGGACACGGTGTACCTTGGGACACATAGGTTTTTAAAAGGTCGTGGGAAGTCAAGGCCTCCTAGGGAATTTCCTTGATCGTCTATCGACCTGACATTAGATCATCCTCTTTTTTTTTTTTTTTTTTTTTTCATCGTATTATTGGCTACCATGGGATACACATATTATAATGGGCTGACATGGTTTTTGCTCCAGGAGACGTGACCTTTCTACGAATCCTCGTTGCACGCCCATTGTTCGACATTCCTGACATTTCCTTCGCAACTACAGGCCACTGCTGCCACATTGGAGGTCTTAAAATCTGATTGGCCAGAGATCTGCCTGCCACGGAAATTCAGCGAGAGGAAGGATCGCCGTTGCGTCATAGCACTGGCCTAATTGACGATAGGATCATCAGAGAAGTGTGAGACAAAAATTAGTGTGTACATACCATATATATATATATATATATACACACACACACACACACACACAACCGGAAAAAAAGAAAGGTTATTAAAAAAAAAAGGCTTATGGAGAACGTTAATTACGGGGTTCAAATCTTCAACATGGAGGATGATGGTCGAAGGTCATTCGACGTTGAAAACCTTGAAATGATTTCAAGCTGATGATTTCGCTGCGTGCAGTAATTGAGGATTGTTAAGTGACGATGATGAGATTTTATAGGAAGACACCGAGTTTATAGCTTACTTTGTGAGAGAGATTTTAAAAATTGTATTTTATATACAGTCAGCCTGATTGCTTTTTACTGCGCGTTTCGTTGACTTTCGATGACGTATGAGCACTGTCATTTGTTAAAGCAGCTAGCGAAGAACTTAATGAACGTTAAAATAGTCATCGTAGCTCCAAGTGGAACATGAATTTCGCACGTGCCTCATCTTCATCAATGGAAGGTTATGAGTACCATGTTTACAATGATCTTCTGTACATGGATTCTAGTTGCATGCAGATTTTCCCTAGGGTGCGCAAAACCGTTGATGAATGTGAAACTGCCTAGGGAATTAAATTGGTTGTGGAATTGCTCCTGTAGGATATCGTTTTAGAAACTGCTTGGTAATATGGTAATTGTCTGTTCTTTGGATTGGAATCGTATGGCGCAGTAAGTACTGGTTGGAATTTTTGTTGTTGTTGGCATTCGCCAACATGCTGAACAAAATATTGAGTTTTTTTTGTTTAGGTATTTTTTTCTGTCATATTCCTATCTTATTTTTCCCCTAAGATCATCAGTCAAGCTCCCTTGTCCCTTATTGCTGACAAGTTACTAGCCTATAGCTGGATTCTAAACGAATCGATCATGTTACACAGCGGCCAACTCTGAAATTCCCTATGGATGCCAACTTAAAAACGGTAAAACTTTATTGGATACCTAGTTACTTCTTTTATCTCCGTATAGTTGGCAGAATTACAAATGGACGAGCATTCGTGTCACGGGTGAAGATCGCGTGTTGGAGAATCATGGCGAAGCCGTCATTCGTATTTATGATGATTGTCGTGCAATGATCTACGAGGTTGGTCGTTGTGTCTAGGGAATTTTTTTTTTCTTTTAGATTTCGAAATGGTAGTCGCGAGTAATCGATGAATTGTTTGATGGTAGATATTACTGGAATATTAATTATGTAATTATCAACACATTGACTAATATCCATTGTCCTCTATAAATAGGAACCCATTCATCAATGCTGTTTATCCGTAATGTAATTTTTTCTAACTTTTTCTTTTCCTTTGTATATTTATGGTAATAATTTTTTTTGTTTTCTCATCAAAAGAATTTCCACGTTTGAATTCAATAAAATACAAATATTCTCGGGATTTTGTGCTTCCCTGGATTTTTGGGCCAGTGTTGACTCATGCGTATTACACATTGCGCAATGATACTATCATACAGACGTAATATGACGATGGTATCGAAATGTCGGTTCATCCTCGAAAGATTTCGCAAGGTCCTTTTGTTCTCCACTGTATCTTCCGTCTGTCTTACAGCTTCAACCTTCTCTTCTGGTTTCCCTATGAAATCGGTTCGCGTGGCGATTTCCACATTGGAAATCGTCTGAATTTCATACATGGAAGAACGACACGTATAACAGTTGAACGTTTGCCATGAATTACGTATGATGAAATAATTAAATATATCCCTAGCTCAGTAATTCGATTATTTAAATTACATTGTAATAACCAGTAGATCGATATTCTCAAATTGTCATCCAATAACGATCTATACGTTTCGTTAAATAATAATTAAAAAATAATGGAACGACAGTCGAAATTTCACACCCATTAAAAGTATCCATCTTGCAGCGATAAGGTATCTTTTTTGTCCTAGGGAATTTTTCGGCTCGCAAGATGGCGCAAAGCTACATTGTAGCAATACGTGCGTTATAAGGTCAGTTACTTCTTGTCGGCTCGCCTAGCGTGGAATTCTTCAGTGATTTATGATTATGGATCTACACAATGCTACAAGTTAGTAACTTTACTGCCCAACCATCCAATGAACCAACCCAGCCCTGCGAGCACCCTCGATCATACCTAGGGTCACGTATGCCCTAGGGATTTGTCAGTAGCACAGTAACAGTATGGTACACCCATGTATTATCTAGGGAATTTCTGGTATTACAAATAGGAACTCGTTGTACTAATGATTGTTTAGACCGTTTTCCTAAGGTATGGAGAATTTTCATTTTTTTTTCTTTTTAATTCAGTTCTACGCATTTTCTCAAAGGCAAATAGTCACGGGTATCAAGTTGAAGAATAGAACCAAAAATTAGTTCCAAAGTTCAGAGGGCGCGCAGAGCACTTTCGTTAAATTTCACTGTGAGGAAAAACTTTTTCATTTCTCTATCGCGCACGGGTGGCCAAAGGTCGTCCCGGATTCTTCTTAACCTTATCATTCCCTTTTGCTCTCCCGTTTCCCCTCCCCCTTACGTACCACCGTAGCTATCCGCCGACCCTTAGGGAAAAGTTTACGAATTTCTCGCGAAAATATCATCGGGGAAAAAGCTGAGTGGTCTCTACGACTAAGGGAATTTTCCCTATGCCCAATACGTGTCCTGGAATACTTTTCTTCTCTCTTTTTTTTTTCTATCTCCGTATATCTGTCCTTTCCAATTTCCCTGTTAGTTTGACTTTCTCAGCCATCTCTCTCTGATCCACTGACAGCTAGAGGCACTTTCGTCTCCTCTTGACCTGGAAACTGTCAAACGTCTCAAAAAAATCATATAACGCCGCTATACAAAAATTTCAATCCCTCTTTTTCCTTTTACCTTTTTTTTTCCTTTTACCTTAAGAATGCTTGGGACAAATATTTCTCTGATATCGAAGCTCATCGATGTTGACAAAATTAAAAAAAAAAAATACCATTATCGTATCGCACAGATACGAGATCTAGCACTCTTGCTGCACTTTCTCTTGGTTTCCTTGTCTAGTGGATGTTATGCAAATCGCTCGGGATGCAGAAACACGACGTGGAATGACGAGGAGACGGGTAAGGTCAGTCAAAGGAAGGTTAGAGTAGGTGGTAGGGGGAGGGGGGGGGGGCTAGATAAGTATAAGAAGGTAGCTTCTATATATGACGGTGGGAGGGGTATGATGGCTAAAGGTGATGGAGGTTACGACGTTATCGTTACGTTTGATGCGATTACCATTCCTTCTGTACCGATGAGTTTCGCCAGGTGGAGCCACGGTCGCCAATAACATCGTCAGGTATATATTTTATATAAATAGATATATACATATGTATTTAAAGTTTCTATTCGGAGAAAAGTATTTTGCATATCGAAGCTAACATACGTTTATATTATGTATTTATCTTAATTGCTACGTTATTTTGTAAAATGGTTAAAAAAACGAATGTGCCTGCGAAAGAAAGAAGATCGCGGGATCCTGCACGACTTGTAAGAAGGATATTCGGAGAAGGAAGGCCGCGCCTTGGAAGGATCGACTCGGTAAGAATGTCTTTTTTTTTTATGGGTGAAGATCGTTGTTGTGTCTGGGAAAGTCATTCGCTGAACTATTCGGCGTGTCACGTAAGGCCGAGTCCCTGATGATCCTGATGACTGTATAAAAGGATCGTGTGCGCAATTGGTCTGCTGGAAGAGAGACAAAGGTCGAAATAAGCTGGGTGTATGTTCCTTGGCTGTTTTGTATACGTCTGGGCTAAAGGCACACCGAGATCATTTATCTCCTATTTTACTCAAGATCGTAAAAGTCCTTTTAGTTGATAAGGGAAATTACTGCTTGGATTCCCTGGATTCCTAATCCTTAATCCTTCCGAAGTTCCATTTGGTATCCGACTAGTTGCGCCAGCAGCTAACAGCAGTCTCAGCGTTAATGCTGATACATTACAATTTCGGAAATAGAGGGATCCTTCGTCGCAGGATGTTGTTCCCTTAAAATTCTTGCCACCCGTTACGCGAATATGAGATATTTATCG
>JARQSV010000171.1:132736-144084 GCA_030142285.1 Calameuta idolon | reverse complement strand
CAGTATCCACCGATTTAACTCGTTTCTGAGCTTCATTTGAGGTGCGGCCAAGTGCTTAATCAGTGATCGATTGCTCGATCGATCAACACCGATAGACGGGACCACCGATGAGTTTACGTTTGAGTGGGAAACGAAATAGTCGAATAGTCGCATCGCGTCATGGTATAAGGAAGGGAAACGAATTATCCTCGACGTTTCCTGAAAACAGGTTGGAATTCCACTAGGGAAGTTGAAAAATCCTAGAGCAGATAAATTCCCTAGATAAACATATCGGATTCTGCTTTACGGTTCAGCGAAAAATTCAAGCTTCTCTGAGAGAACTTGCTTTCTGATCATCACTGGGGAATTATATGCAGGTCAATGAGTATGGTCGGTAATAATCAATTTTTTTAAATTGCGGATCTGGTGACATTTAAAAAGAATTGACCTTTTCGTTATCACGCAACGAATTGATTTCTTAAATTCATTTACTGCTTATGCGGTATCTTTATTTTAAGCATTTTTTTTTTTATTCAGCCTTTTTTCAATATCCATATCGATCGCTATACTTATTATCCTTAGCCAATGTGGAACTTCAATCTTATCCAATGCACCCGTACAGACGTATTATATGTGTTCATTTGGTACCGGTCCGCTACCGATCTGGCCGTAACTCGTCCCACGCAGGATTCACGCCTGGATTCACAGGAACGTTTTCGCATTTCGTTTTCCCAGATGGACACGCTAATCCCGAATCAATTGCCAGTCCGCATCCTCCGTGAAATAACTCCAAACCTCCCGGAACAGATTGAATCGGCATTTGCTCATCGCGTGCAGATTTAAGTATTTTTTTTCTCACCAACATTTTATTTCTGTTCGTTTGCTAGTTTCCTCTTTCATTTTTTTTTTAAATATTATTCTTTAATTAATTCAAAAATACTTTTATGGTTCATGGAACGAAATCGACAAATTTAGCTACAGATCCGGGACCAGTAAACTGTTACTGAATTAAGAAAAAAAAGTTTTTTTTTTCATGTCAATTATTATTTAACCTCGATCGGTTAAATAATGATTATGAAAAGTTCATAAAGATACTTCAAAGGAATATTTTTGATACTCATTTTTTTTTATACCTCTGATGCAGCTTTGACACGCTTGTATTTTCTACTGTTCGTATAAGCTGGATTCTGAGCTGGTTTTGAGATACACGTTTTTTTTTCTCGGGTTTTCGCTATTTCAGACAAATTCAAAGCTTCGATTACGTTTTTGAGATTTGATGGATTCGAGAAAATTGTCATTAGATATTTTAGGAATTTTTGGAAATAATTGTTTTCTCATTATTTTCCTGGTTTAGCAACGTAGTCGCGGTTTCCTCTTTGTTGTCTACTGTGAACATTATTTTTATTCTTTATGTTTGCGGAAGGTAATATTACCCTCAATGTACCCGCAGACAGTTAGTAGAGTAACGGGAGCCAAAATAAGGGTGCCAGTAGTTTCTTCATATATGCATAATATGTATATGGATATATACATATACATATATGTGTAAAATGCTGCACATGGAAACCGTTACAAGCAGCAGTATAATGTTGCGAAATAACCTTTCTCGCGAAATTAAACGAGGTGCTTTTATGAATTTTATTTAATTCGTATACGTGGCTAGTGAATTTCATAAAAATGCCGGCCTGTATCTTATTTCACGTGCAAAAAATTCTCTAGCCATGTACTTTCCACTGGCAATGCTGAAAAGCCTTGAAAAGTGTCTTTGTTTTATTCTGTGCTTCATCAAGGTTAGGTCACTACCTAACCTTGATCTTGGTGACCTTTCGTCGATGCCCTTTCGACTGTTCACTTACCCCCTCCCTCGACCCCCGTTGGTCATTTCTATGCGTGACGCCACCTTTTATGGTCACCGTAAAACCCCACCACCATAAGCGCAATTGGATTTATTATGTTGTCAACTCTGGTAACACGGGTGAATTACAGTCCAGCTTGTATTTACCATATTAGTTCTCATTAGGGCGACGTAACCTTTCCCGAGAAAAATTTCCTGGAGTTGCCGTGCAATAATTTTGCTCTGGTTCGCGTCTCGGCAGCGACTTCACTTATTCGTTCTCCGTATGCATAAAATACCAAGAGGTATACGTGGCCAATGTAACCTTTGATGTTTTGCAGTACGAAAAAAAAAAAGTCACTAGATCGTGTAAAATAATGTCTAGGGATATTTGTCTTTTAAAAATATCTTGACCTCAGCATGAGTTATATATTGGCATTGGAATATTTTTTTTTTACTCCAGTCAATAAACTTTGTCCCTGCCTTCGAATCCCTTCGAATTTATTAGGGATTTCAAGACCCTCTCCACAGCCGTCATAAGGGAATTATTGGCGGTGTAGGTTGGTACCTGAGATATAAATCCTTATGTTTATAGAGGTATCTAATTCTGTAGTTATAGCCCCGATTTGGCGGGTCCCTTTATTATAGATCATCCAGATATTCATTTTGTTTTGCGTTGACGCTCAATTTTGAAAATCATAATATTTTATAGTGCTTCATATTGACCTAGGGGAAAAAAAAGGATGACTTTAAGAAAATACATAATTAATGTCTAAATTAATACGGGCTTCTCAGAGAACGAGAATGTGAGTTTTGACATGTCTAGGGACATTTGGTTTATTTCATTGTCACTAGGACAATTTATAGATCGATCTTCATCGACGCATCGCTTATCTGCATATCAATACGTCTAATGGTAATCGATTTGAGGTCAGTTTCCCTTGTGGTTTTCGTTGGTATTCGTGTCAGTTCTATATACCTAGATATCCTAGGGATATTTGCGGTTAAATTTAGCTATTCTCATCATCGCATTCGCTTCGGTCTCCCACGAGCTCAAATCCAAACAGATCATCGTCATCCCTCATAACATGTTTCGTACTATATTTAAATATATTTGTAATCTACCAACATACAAAACTATTGGTTGATACTGAAATTCCCTAGCAACATGACATTTACCGTTTCAAAGTGATACCAACGAGGCACAACGTAATTTCGAAGAACCATCTTCTTGTAGTATTCAGCTATAGATTTCCCTAGATTTCATATAGGTCGATTATACCACGTGCGTGGTAACTCTGATATATATTATTGTATCTGTTTCTTACTGCGATGAGCATAACGTGAATTACAGATCGTAGGTAGTATAGAGTTACCAATATCAGCTACTAGCTAGTATACATATAGCCGCCTGATACTTCAGACTATCCGATATCTGTGCATGCGCGTATGAGGAGTAAAAGCCCATTAAGGTATTTGCATAGAGCGGTAATGAAGCGGTGGTCCAGAGAGACGAAAAGCAACGGCGGACCTCGATTACCGCAACATTGTTCGAACCAAGCATTGTCTTTGCTCTCATATACTCGGCTGACCTTCTCCGTTCCTTTATCCTTCAATCCGACCTAGCGCCAACCTTCAGCCAGACAGATATCTGCCATTAGATATACCAGTATCAAATCAATAAATTCTTTTGGGCTTTTCAACGCCCTCCCATGTATGGGCATCTTTGGCGGATTCTTCATTTTACGTTGGCACTCTTATCTTGAGCTTGCAGCCTTTTGGGGATTAATTCGCAATCCGGCGGACGAATTTCTTTGTGGTGGAAACTGAGAGTCTAGGGATTTTTTTTTTATTAACTCGGGATTTTACGTTGGTTTAGTCGGATTTGGTGTTTGTAGATTTTTATCTTGTAGGATTTCCTAGGGAATTTTATGACGTCTAGGGGAATATGGCAGTTTCTACTTTGGATGATAAGCAACGCTAGCTATGGTTTAGTTATCTAAAGTGAAGTTCAGCAGGAGATTCTGTATGGGTCGAGTAACAAGTTGATCTGAGAAGCTTAAGAAGGCTGAGTAGATACGTTGGTTTATTTCTGAAACTCGACACGATTCCGTTACGGTGAAGTGGTATCTCTTCTAAGAGTCCCTAGGGATAAACTGATGCATTCCTGGCTGAAGGAACAGTTTCACAAGCTGAATATCTTATTGCTCGTTACATTCATAAGAAATCGCATAGCGTTTTATAAGTACTTGAATGAATGATAATCGCTGCGTTAGTTTCATTTTGATAAGAGGAATCTGAAAGAGATACAACATAATTGCAGGATTAATAATTTCATAGAAAATTATCAAATGCGACTGCTGACTCAAGCAGCAATTTTGAAAGACGATAGGAATATTTTTGTTATAGATAATTATATTTTTGACGATGCCCCTAACTAAGAGCTGCCACTCTAACGTAGCTGCTGAGAACGAAGAATGTTTACAGGTAGTTCACGGGTATTCGGTATCTGATAAATGGTCAAAATTAAAATCGTACACTCTGTACTTAAAAAAAAAAAAAAAAAGCTTAGTTATGCTTTTTAAAAAATTACCCTATCCAAATATTGAGCCTGCAATTTCTAGCAACATCCGCAAATTAGTGTAGATTAACGAAAAGTGGTAGTCTGCGCCAATACTTCGTACATTAATGGACGTAGTTCGCGTGCGCCGATGCAATTAGAGTTTGGTTAGTTTTCAATAATTACGTGTCGAGCCGTAGAGGAATACCGCGGCCATGTCTAGTTTGCCCGTCCAGCGAATAAGTTGACGGAAATGATGGAAATTTTCATCGAAACTGGTTGTGAATATCAAATTAATTTTATGCCTTTAGAGATTCACTTTTACTGTGAAAAAAAATTCCATTTTTTTTACAATTTCTTATACGCTTTCAGAATACGTTAGTAGAAAGATTTTTCAAAGTTTCTTAAAACTTCTGAATTATAGGTGATTTTGAGATTACAAAGGGATTTTGTATACAAGAAGAAAGGTCCATGGAAGAGGCTGGTACTATTGAAATTGCGGTTGGACATGATCTTGTAGCAAAATTTCCCATTGCCAATGCTGTTTTGCCGTAAGCAGTGCATGATAAATCAGTGGAAATCAATGGAAAATCATTCATTACTTTTAGCGAAGGAATATTGTCAATAGTAAATTTTTCCTACGGGTGGCGGTCGGAGAAACAAAGAAAATGACATTCGAATGACACAGGAGGAGCGACAAGTTAAAAAGGTA
Organism: Calameuta idolon; assembly: GCA_030142285.1. Taxonomy (NCBI): domain Eukaryota; kingdom Metazoa; phylum Arthropoda; class Insecta; order Hymenoptera; family Cephidae; genus Calameuta; species Calameuta idolon. The sequence continues at coordinate 138,999 of JARQSV010000171.1, read as the reverse complement.
ACAATGACTCATGGCGATCAGTTCTGAAAATCTACTAAGTACAGAAAGTGATTATATAATAGTAGAAAAAAAATTTCTCTAATCTGTAATTCTGTAATTTCTGTAATTCCCCTAGTTATATTCACAGTATACTTTACGTTTGACAATTTACAAAGTAACTTCAAATAATTTTGAGTAAGTTCGAAACTGTTAGATTCATGTTTGCAAAATAAGTTTCTTGTGCAAAAGAGAGAGGAAAATCGACATGGGCAGCTATTGGGCAAACAAAAATAGAGAAACTACATATTTCCTACATACTATATACTTTGAAATCCGAACAGCGACGATTGCCTTCTGCTACTTAAAAAGTAATTAGCGCCACTTCCTGGTTTCTCATTTGTGCTCTTCGTTAAGGGCTGCTTATAGGGACTTTGATTGGCTGCCGATTAAACAGCAAAATTTCAGTTCCCGTATGAATATATTTATTCGCTATTTTTTATTTTTTTATTTTTCCCTTCGCTCGTAAGCATATGTGACTTATACAGCAAAAAATCGAGAGACGAAAAGTTACAAATTTTAATTCACGACCATTAACCTACCAGTGAACGCCTGTTAATTACTAAGAATAATTAGGTCGAGGCGAGTAATGTATTTGCGTGAGTGGTTAAAGGGTTTTACGTGATGTAAATGAAAATATATAATTCTTTAGTGAAAAAAAAAAAAAAAAAGAACCATGAAGTTGCTCGAGGAATTTTTGTTAACATCCTTCTAAGGATAGCCAGGGGTTGGGACTGGCTTTTTCACCCTAACGGCCTTTAAGGGTTCCTCGCCACGATAGCTCACGTGCACTACCGGCATATATAACCTTGTTTACAGATACAAATCGCTAAGGGTTGGAAAACCACCCTCTCCTCTATGTTCCCGAGTGAATTCGAGTGACAAGCGTTATTTGCTAGTAGCCAATAAGCTTTTGAAATATTGTCCCACTTTGGGTGGTTTTCTTAGTGATTGTCGCTGTAAATAGAAAATAAATTTTTTTTTTATTGTATATAACGGATAATATTTTTAGCACCGGTATCTAAATAATTGATTATATCTGTTCCGGAATATAAAAAATGAATAGCATCTCCGGCGATAGGGTTATGAGATTCTTATGGGCTACTGGGAATATTAATTACTAAAACAACTGGAATACTACAGTCCGGAACATCAGTGTTTGATTTGACTAATTGATTAACAAAATGGGTTTCGTTAATAAATAAGGTAAATATTTACACAAAAATATGATTTTATTATTTACTATGATAATGAGTTATGTATTTTTTTTTTTATTTCTTTACGTCATCCTACCACGTTTATACAAAGGGGGTGTAAAACTCGCGTGCCAAATCTCACCCCATTTCATCCACGTTCTCACCCACTTTCAACGACCCCTTTATATTCGCATACTCATTTCCTTCAAGAGAATATGGCTGAATGGAGATTGCCCCTCTCGAGGGATGCATCTTGCACCGTATGCATCGAGGGGTGCGCACAACGCATTGAAAACTATCCGAGAGTTTGTACAAAGGGTTAGAAACAAAGTATATATATATATATATTTACTAGTATTTTGATTTTTTTTTAATTTTTCACGAACTTTTAAACTTATTCGCTTAGAAATACAGTTAAAAATTTTTGTTTCTCAGTTCCAGTAAAATTTCAAAAAAATAATAATTGCCATTTGATAAAAAAGTCGAATCGATATCTAAAACAATTAACATAGACATATAACGTAAGAGGACTGTTTCGTAAGTACAGACAAAGTTCTAATAATGATATTCATGCTTTATCCAACTATATCTATAGTACGTTATGAAAATAAAGAATCGCCATCATTATACTTTGAACCACACTCTTTCTCTTTCAAAACAATTTTTCCTAAAAAATTTAGTACGCATACACGTAATACTATCTGTCGTTTTATTTAAATCGAGTCAAGATGCAGCCAGACCAACTTTATGACCACCATAATTTATCTGACAAATAGCAAAGTATTTTCGTGTCCCGGGGCGCCCGTGAACTCACGTGGGATGAGAAGTGATTCCAATTAAACCAAAAGCGCCCGTCAAATTGTGTAATGGGCAAAACCATTTGCGCAGGTTCCCTATTCGTAACAGTCGCCGGTTCTTAGCACGCCCAGCCCGTCCCCATTTGGTCCCCTTTTGTCAACCGGAACTTCCTACTTAACCCAATAATATCCGCTATACGTTGCGGTTCCCACTTTGTCCCATAAATTCGTACAAGTTTCTAGGATTTCTGCATGGTGGCATATCCCTAGATACGTGCGTCTGTCTATGACGCTTGGTTGCAGCACTGGGAAACGCCATAGGCCAACCGCCATGAGCCTGCCTCGTTCATAGAGCGTAAAGGCTTTCACCTAGGGGGTAGTTTTCTCCAGTGAACCATAACAGGCAAGGGTTGACGGTACACAAGAAATTCTTGGCTTATCGCGCATTTACGACAAATTACCCTCATTTCATATGATTCCTTCGACCACCTCAAACCTGAAGTCTCGTAGGTTTAACCTGTTTCAGACCCTAATGGCTTCGACCGACCTCACCCAGGTCCAGGTGTTTCAAATTGGTGTTAGAAATTATGTAATATCTTTGATACAGTCATTTTACATATATTGATTGTTAAGGTCATCCGTATGGTATATACAGGAACGTAGGTGGTGCTCGGATACGATATTGTTATGGTCTAGGGACTTTTTAGTTGCATAGTAAAAATTCCCTAGGCGAGTATGGGCTAATACGTGTACGTAATGAAGTGCACTGGGGGATTGCGCAAATGCGGCTAAAGTCACGCATAATAATTCTTATCTCATTTTACATTGTGGGAATATTCCCATTGGATTCGTGAGCGTCATGCCGTTACGTAACGATGTTATTGTGACGTTGGCTATTAGAGCAACGAAGATCTCCGCGACAAATTACTAGGATTTGGTAACGGTGCTGGTTATTTTTTTTTTGCTTTTCTTGTTTTATTTATCAACTATTGGTAAACACTAATTATCCGATAAGTCGCTCTTAGACTTTAATTGAGACGATTATTGGATTCTTTTGGTCATAGTGAAGAATGGTACGAAAGGGGGATGGGGGATTCAAGTTATATATATATATATATATATGTATACTGGTCTAGTATATGGACGTCTAGTCATATTGGTACTGGTCTAGGAAATCCGATTTTAGTTTCCTGTGGTAATACTGGTCGCCATGCTGCGATGTTTATTTTTATTTCACTGCCCAGGAAATGAACAGCGTCGAGCAATTTTCACCTTGGGGTGAAAAATCGTTGTTTGAAAACAAAAAAGTATAATGGTACGTATGACGTATTATGATTTGTACGTATTCACATTCTAAGAGTGACATGCTGTTATAAATATCCCTAGCTAGGGGAATTGTAGTTGAAAATTCTTGGGATCATTTTCAAACCGAGGGGACTCTTTTATGTTGCATACCGTAGAGCGATGGCACCTCGAAATTTCTATTATGTCAAAGAATTTTTCATTTTTTATTGTCAACCTATGGCACTCTTTATTTGTCAATTATAGAAATATTACGAAAAATATAGTAGTATCATTAATGAGCGAGATACAATTTTACAGTGAAATGGTGCATTGAACTGCAATCAACGTTGCATCACGACAGATAAGAATGAGAGGGGTGAAACAGAAAATGGCATTCGTATCAAATTTATTTATTGACGTTATTCATTAAGCGTGTATTTTATACATATGGTAGGCAACAATTTCGCAATGATGAATATTTAAATTCGCGCCGAGAATAACACAGGCGAGTATTGCAAGGAGCTTAGTTATGCCGAGACAAATGAATTTTGTCTGTTATTACGCGCTGTTATTATTATGAATACAGTAAGCGTGCGCAACACGTAAAGTGACGTACAGCAAGGTATACATATATGTATGTAAATATAATATAGAAAGGTATGGTATAGAATAGTATATATATAAAATAAAAGTACAGTAGAAAATACATTATTTCACAAAAAGCGTATGAAACGTGGAGGCGTTTGTCATTGACATTAATATTAAAATTTTGATTTTATCCTTCTAAATCCAAAAAACAATAATTTTCACGTTTTTCTTGATTAATCTATACAATGAATTATTAATTATGGCCAAATGCTAATTACAATTAATTACATGATTATTGGCTGATAGAGATAAATTCGTTTTCGTTAATTACAAAATTAAATTCATACAAACTATGTCAATTTTCAATGACGTCGATGATCTCTTTAATGTTTCCAGTATCATTTTCCATATCCACCGGGTGGCAAGTATTGATTGGAACCACCGAAATTTCCAGATCCAGTACCGAAATTACCACCACCGCCTCCAGCGCCCCCTGAAATTATGAAAAAATTTTTGTTGATATTTCGAATATTATAAAAATTTGAAAAAAAATATATAATAACGATATACACTTTTTCAAGGGTTACTTTACTTTCTTACTAAAAGCATCGTGCAAATTCATTTATTATTTAAGAATTTATATGGAATTCTCTTTCTCTCTCTATATATATATACTAACCTGTCTGATAACCACCTGCTCCGAAAACACCAGGAAAACCACCCCCTATATTTCCCTGAGGATATTGTGCTTGGCCTTCGTACTGAACATCGGCATTGTAACCGTTTACATTGTCCGCTGTATATCTGACTATTTGAGTGCGCGAATCCGGCAGAAGTACACGATATTCGCCAGTCACGGTGTTTCCGTCGCTGCTTTCCTGTTGAGAATAATCATTTCCGCTTGGCGGGTCCCGCACCTCGTATTGGAAGCTGTACGGTTGTGGCTAAATATGTATAAAAAAAAATTATTTCCTACGCTTTGGATCTAGCAGTACGCAGGATTATTAAAGAAAAAAGAAAACAATTAATTTTGTTGCATATTTTTTTGCGAAATCTTTTTCCTCCAATTTTATAAAATAATAACTCCAATTCTTTAACACGTTCACGTACCGATGAATATTTACGGTTCGTTGGAGAAAATTATTTTCATTGTTAATTTTTAATATGGCTTAGTGGAAATCAAATGTATTATTTTGTTACCGACAGTCAATGATAATGTTAATTCTAGTGCACTGGCTGACCGGTTGACTGGAAAGAATTTAAAAAAAAAAACACGATTTACGGTTAGTTTATTTTGAGTGAGCTTTCGGTAGCTTTTTGAAGTCGAGCAACTTTTGCTGAATGAGTAATTTTTTTTTTCTCTAAAATTTTGTGTACGATGATTAATTAAAAATTTAACGTATTGGAATTTCAAAGTATTACCAGGAAAAAATAATACAAATCTTTTAGTTCATTATTGGCTTTTTTACGTTTTATGCGTTTGAACCTTTTTTCTCGTTAGTGCATACTCTCAACTGTTTTATGGTCTACTATCCTATTATTTCCAGTCTGATTAACCGCGTTTCACTTCAAAGTGAAATTTTAATTGAAAAGGGATGAAAATGGCAAATTGATCGTCCCTCGTAATATCAATGACAATAACAGGTATTTTTTTTTCCAATTATTCATCGACATTCATAGATTAAGTTCAACAAATGGAAATAATGTTCCTAGTGATATTTTCGTGACATTTTCAATTTCCAATTTAATCCCATAATTTGTATCATATACCAAATGTATGAAATAAGGTACAGTATTGACTTTCGGTAAAGAAATGACTTACTCTGCCATCATCCCCATTGTAACCACCCTGATAGCCATTGGTACCACCTTGGTATCCACCGGAACCCTGATATCCTCCATTACCACCTTGACTTCCGGTATATCCTGGGGAACCGTAAGTGGAAGAAGGTCTAGTGAAAGCACCGGTTCCGCCACCGGTACCACCAAATGATCCAGCACTGCCAAATCCTGGTGTTCCGTAAGTACCAGTTGGACGTTGCGAAAATGCACCACCGCTACCAGGTGTTCCAAAACCTCCAGAACTCGTAACAGGAAATACATTATTTCCTGGTGAACCAAAACCACCAGTAAATCCGTTTCCGGTCGGCCTGTTGTACTGGTATCCACTTCCGGCGTTACCGCCTGGCAAGAGGCCCGCCAGGACTCCACCATCAAGGCACGAAAGTACCAGCGTCAATCCCAACAGCTGAAAGATCATGGCAAGTAAAAAGAAAAACGAAATCAAATGAATTTTTGTCCACTTTGCATGCCTTTTCCAAATTTTCAAAATATATTGTGACAAAGAAAAATTATTTTTTTT
>JARQSV010000171.1:110788-132636 GCA_030142285.1 Calameuta idolon | reverse complement strand
GGACTTTCCTGTGCACTTAACCTCGTCTTGTGATGAATAAAAGAAATGCAATTAATTCACAAAGCACAATATACCCACGTAGTCACAACAAGGTTTCTTTGCCGTTAAAAGTAACCCGTGTATAATATACAGAAAGGTAAACCAAGCATCATTCCTCTCTCTTTTTTTCTCCAGCAGTTTCTTTAACAAATGTTTTAGGTGGAAGAGTCGTCGTTGGACATTTTAAAAATACTACCACGGGTCTCTTCACTTTTCTCAGCACAGCCCAGCACAATTATAGGGTACAGTATAACGCGCGAGTACATCAACATCAGGCGGTTCTTACATAAAGGATTGCATTACGCGAAGAAAATGAGTCAGACAAAGAAGGCACATATTTTTAGAGAATTTTTTTTTTCCCTTTCTTTTGACAACGAGAATAATTATCTCTTGGTTAATTTTTAGATTAAGCCATCTTTTTTTTTTTCAAAATTTTAATCTTCCCCTGCACCGGGAATTAAAATGGAATTTTTTTTCGTATGACAATATTCTGTGTGATGTGCTTGGACTTTTTTCTATCTGCTTGACCATATATCCAAGATCCCTGATTCTTTTTTTTTAGCCGTTTATTTTTATTCAAGAAGGGTTCAATTCGTTTAAATCGGATGTATGGATAACGAGTCAGACTCGTTAACCTAACGCTGCCTGTTATCCCAGTTATCCTTCCATGTTCGTATATATACGTTACGAGGAAGGGATAACGAGCGAGGATGATGTAGAAAGGCGAAGTACGATTTTTATCAATAGAAAAACTCACTTCGTTAATGGCTTTGTTATTTTTACCTTGAAAAATTGTGTGTGATTGCATATATTTTTTTTTCTTTTTTATATCCAGATTTAAAGTGGTTCGATCACTCGAGCACTTTAAAGATACGGATCTGAATTTTGAATATGTTCTTGGCAGGTGCTTAACGTCGTGCATGGAAAATTTCAAAATTATTTTCCGTCTAGTTTATGCGATATACGGAATGAAAATTCTGAAAAATGCACTCTACATATATACCCCTCTTGTTAAAGTGGCAATATTCTTTTCGAGATATCTTAGCCTTCCAGGCGGTGAAAGCAAATGAAATTTCTAGGAGACACTTTCTTCACGTCGGATATTATTACTATGATTTTGAAATTCAAAATATTGACATTTTTTAATTAATTTTTACTACACTATTTATAAAATATGTCATATGAGGATTTGAATAAATTATGAATCTCTGTCCTTCCGTTTGTAGATAATACTGTAATAATTTTAGGTGAATCACCTTAATGCTTGTTTTCCTTTTTTTGGAATCAAGTACCACAGAATCAAATTCAGTTGGTAAAATAGTTTTGAATTTCCCTATACATATGCACGGGGACGTTCATTGTCTGTAATTATAATTTTTCTAATTTTTAAATATTTTTTCGTACATTTTTCACTGACATCCGCGTCGCATAGAGTTCAACGTTGTTATAATTACTATACGAAAAGAATGATGTTACGTCGGTAAAGCCGGTTTCTACGTTTCTCTTCCAATTTACGACATTTTTGTTACATTCTCTTTATCTTTTTAATTTTGAGCCCTGTTCTCCATTTCTACTTTCTCACGGGAGCCACCACCCTTTTCATACCCTCGCAATTTCCAGGATTTCCTGCTTCTGACATGCAACAAATTATCCTTGGTAACTTTTGCGTCGTCTGGTAGCAGTTTATCGTTTATTTTCCTCAGTGCATTATGATTATTATATTTTTTCCTTTACAATGAAGCTGCAATTTTTTGTTCCATTTCTATCTTTTTTACCAACAATGCAAAAAAATATATACATATATCATCCCCTACGAAATTGCTTGGAACAAATAATATTAATTTTATACAATTCTGTTCATGTGTCAGAAATCCTAGTTATATAACGCGTAAACCATATAGGTATATATCGTGTAATAAGTTTTTACCAACCTGCAGCCGATTCATTTTGCCGGTCGACTTAGGAAGAGTCCAAACTGAACTGATGAAGATGATCCATGTTCTGGCTTATATACTCTGCCGATTCTTTGTTACAGTTTATCCGTTATGTCTTGCGTTGATGTGTTTGTGCGTTTGTGTATTTGCAGGCTTATGATGCGCGTTAGGTGCATCGGGATGAACAGGATTGGCTCTGGGTGTGGGAGGGCATCGTGGCTAATAGCGAGAATGCAAGAGATGCATAAGCCCAAGACGCAAATCTTCCCTTCACTCGAGAAGATGCACTCGCGGAAGGAGATTATGACTGCCAACGGGCAGACAACTCTTAATCAGGTTTCACGTATCTAATACTGGGATTCATAAAAAAGGACGATTATTTTGAAAATATTTTTTCGGCCTTTTTCTATTACTTTACGCTCTCTGAGGCGACAATTGGCTGCTTAATTGTTATTTTATAATTTTGCATGAAAAGATACAGTTTTTTTGGAAAAGTAAAATTGACTTACAAAATTTCGTAATTCAATTTTGATTTTACGAACAAGATATTTGATGAATTCTTCAGAGAGATTCATTAGTCCTGGACTGGGGGTTGCGTAATAAACTATATTCCCTAGAGATTAATTCATACCGAACTTTGACTTTGATGTGGTATAGGATCTTACAACCCTCATTTCCACATACGTGCTATCGCATATGTGAGGATGTCTGTGTCTATTATACCTGGTTCAATTGCAAATTGTTCAAAATGTACCTTGGCAAATTCTCTATGACGAGATTTTCAAATCTTGCATTATAGCGGAACAAGCGTAAAGCTGAAGCAATGAAATATTCTCCAATGAATTTCAAATTAGTGTTATTAAAATACTGTGACGGTTTTATAAAAAATTTTCAAAAATTTCTCTATCACTGGTAATTTAACAGTCGAATCGTAAATTATATAGATAACTATATTTTTAAAAAATTGATATAAATTGTTCTATATATATTTTCCGAAAAATGATAATATTCTTATAATATTTTACGTTAAGAAATTTTTCGAATCTCATAATGTAACTAGATACGTTTTATAGGGACTTGTATCGCGCCCCTCAAGAAAAGTCACTAGACAATCAATCAAATTACGTGTGAACTGAACATATTATTTTAATGTAGAATGTATTATGCACATTTCAATAAACGATACTCATCGATGAATAATTCCTACTGATTTACAAATCGATTAATTTCACTTCTCCGATTTTCAATGCGCACATCGCTAGTTAACACCTTGAGTACACGTGCGTCGTAAAATATCAATTATAACCACAAAATATCATTTTACAAAATACCATACAGATAATACGGTTCTGGTAATATTTTGTACTATTACCCAAAATGATTTTGTACCACTTGGACTGCGTGCGTTACGATATCTACAATGAAATTTCCATAAGCAAATTATCGCACGTCCGTTAATTCAGCGATATTTATTATTCACGCTTATCATATTTAATGGATATCGAACAATCATGCGTCGGCACGTACCGAGCATTGTCGTTTACAATACACAAATTGCCATTAGTTTTCCACTGATACACTTGTTTACGTTCCCGCTGGAGACACGGAGGATGTTATGTCTAGGGAATTTCCGGAAGACGCTGCAGGGTAGAAAATAACATTGCTAGAAATCCTTGTGGTCATCTGTGAAATCTCATGGCTTCTTAATGTCATGCGGAAAGCTAATTGGACTTGTAATTTATAATATGAGTTACGTTAGGTTAGATTTAAGTGCCATTTTCTCAAGGAACACGCGTTTCCGTGATAGCAGCATAAATTCTTCTCTATAACATTCCTATCCGTGGACCTCTTCTCATTTCTGGCGCACCGTCTCTAAATGGGTTTGAGGTTAGCTTATCATGCTGGGCGAATGGGATTAGTCTTGTTACTTCACGCATCGAGACAATTACTTTGCATTGAAAGCACGAGGTAACGACTAATTACTCGGGACGCCTATGAGTAACGTGCAGACATTCGAGTACGCGTGTTGCTTGATTGCATCCAGGGACGTAACCTCAAATTTCATTTCGATTAATAAAATAATCATTTTTATAACCACTGAGCTTTTTTAACAGCTGAACTTGCTTGTACTGCAAAATTCAAGTGGATCGACGAATTTCCAATTTTCACCTTTTTTTTTTTTTTAAATCGAACCTGAAATTTTACGCTGTTCCATTTTGAGTAATTGAAATAACATGAGAATCGTCTATTAAAATCGTAATAAAGTGTCGAATGATAATTGGCTAATCTTTATTGAGAAGCACGAATTATTTTATAGCCGTTTAGTAAATTTAAAAAAATTTTTTGACAGTACAAAATCCGTGGTCGCGGTATCGAATCTAAATTTCTGACCGATGCATGCGTCCCTGTAAACATGGACCTCATGAACCGAGTCTAATGTGGATCTCGGCTAGAATCGAGCGTAAACGACTTTACGTAATCGTAACTGTAAGACGTAGTCATAGCACGTTTTTCAATGATGTACTAACTTAACTCGTATCTCCAGTTTATAAATACCACCAAAAATACCCTGCAAAGGATTCCGTGCATTATTACACATAGAAAATATATATTGGGCTCTGACAAAAAAAGACGTATTTCCAAAAAAAAAAGAACATAAACCCTCTCTGTTACGTATCCCCCAAATCCAATACGCTACGTACACCCGAATACAGCAGTACAGTTAATACCAAAAATAAAAGCTCAATAAAATCACTCGATTAATCTAATATATTAATCGCAGATAAAGATGGATGTCGATATAACGTTTAATGAAAATTTCCCAAAATTTCATCCTTTCGATCAACGCGTCAGATCATTTTGGTAAAATGATTGCATTTTACAACGTGTTACCGGCGCACTAATTACAATTAGGTGGTCTCGAGTTCATTACCGAGTCTGCGTAACTAATTGGCTAGGGACTGGAGAGATTGTAAATTATTCACAAAGTGGATCGGCAGACCCGCGAAAGCACCAGTACGGTTTCACTATCGAACTCTGAATATCAAACCATGATAGATATCTAACCCGAGGCAGTTTTCGTAAGCATAGCGATTATTATAGGCTGCCAAGACCAAGGAAATCGTACAGGATCGATCTGTCGAACGGGTTTACGAAGTCTAGAGAATTTTCGTGTCCAGGAAGCTGATTAAAATTAATGTCAAACTTAAAGATCATATTCTAAGAAAGTTTGAACAGTAACGTTTTAAAATCGCCAAATCGTTGCGGAACAACAATATATGCTTGTGACAAACTCAAATTAAATCGCAGCAATAAACCTGCGCATTACCGAAGAGATACCTTAATCGAGTGACACTCGATAAAAAATTGGGCAATAATCATTGATCCGTGTAAAATTAATCACAAGTATCTTTTATGACGTAAGCATACTTTTTTTATATGGTCCACGGTATTTTGCTATTGCCCACTTGGCTTCTTCGAGCACGTGAGACGAATAACACACGTGTCGGTATACGTGCCCACGTGGTTGTACCGGGAGTTCAGTTTCCTGTCTAATGGAGTGGAAAAGTGGGGTTTTGCCCTTCGCGAAAAAAAAGATGCATTGGTAAGGAAGAAGAAGAAAAAAAAAGAGAGAGGCTAGTCAATGGAATTAAGTCTATCAGGCAATTGGTCATTTCGTCTCTCTCTTGTACGGTTTTTCGCAGAATTTTTTTTTTTCTTTCCCTTTCTTTCCCCTCCTTTCTCATTTTTGTAAAGCTGGAAAAGCTTCGGCTTCGTATCCTCGTGGAAAAGTAGAAAGCACCAGGGGTGCTCCAATGAAATATGGAAGCGTTAAAGTTGCAATGAATCATCGCGCAAAAGCGCGAAACTCTTTTTAGTCTCCGTCTCTTTTTCGCTCGACGTACCGACACTCTTCTTGTCTCTCTCTTACTCACTCGCTCGACCATTCTCTCTTATATCCCATTTCTTCCTATACACACGTATACGTCTCCGTGTTCTCTCTCTCTCTCTCTCTCGCCATTTTCAACTCTCTTGGCTCTCCTACTCGTATACCTAGTAACACTTCTCCCAGAGTCCTGCATATGACAGTGGCGAAGTAGTTGTTTCCCGTAAGTGCCATCCAGACTGGCCATTTTACGTACGTATATTAAAAGCATTAAGTGCCATAATTTTTCTCTCTCTTTTTTTCGTTCCATACCTGAGTTGCCTGGATATCCCCAAATTATTTTTTGACCATCCCCAAAAACTTTTTTTTATTTTTCCAAATTTTTCCTTCCAACCCCTTCCCCTCGCAGTAACGTATATCGGTAAATATATTTTTTATTTTCAATATTTTTACTCCAAACAAACCTGGCTCATCTTTTTCGTAAGAATCCAAAAATTGATAGCCGTACGTACGATTTAAGGGTACAGTGAAATATGAAAAATCATAGGGAATTTTTCGTACAGGTGACATACGATTCTCGTAGCTCAAACGTTATTTCATTGTACGACTCGCAGTCACGGACGAGCGAGGAACCTTAAGAAATTTGCAGGACAATGGCGGCTCGTTAGAGTTTCCATCCTAGTATCAAAGCCGTTCTCACGTCGTTACATCCACTTAGTCCGTATTACGTGGCAAATGCGATCCGGTAATTTTCCTAGTGCCAGAGTGTGTACACGGTATGCCGGGCACATAAATTTTGCGTGCATGTACATATGGGTTACATATACCCAGACACACATGTAGGTACCCAGTAAGGAAGATGCACATAGCCAAAGTCATCCTTTCATTTCGCACTTTATATATTTACGTCACAGAGTCCGTGTTCGGACTTTATTTTTTTTTTTTTCAAAATTGCGATCGTCCTCCCTCCGTCATCAAAAGACGATAGAATTTGCAAAACGACGCGTAAGACTAGCCAAAATTAGTATCGTTGCGAAAGGGACAATATCCTTACGGATTAGAATGAAAAAGAGTCCCCTGGATTGAATAACGACAGTGTCGTTCAAAGCATGTATATATGTAGGTACATATGTACTGATAAACTAGGATTTTTTTTGGATATTTTGGAAACGGGTTAATTAGGCTTTATACGGTTCTCAATAAAATTTTTGAAATGTGTACCGAGCATAATAATATAATACGTTGAGTCTCGAAGGAAATGACGTGTTTCTACTGGGGTAATTTATTAAAGTTGAATTTCGCAAGTAATATTTCATGCTGCAGTGCAATTAATGCGTGTGCGGTTAATGCGTTCTTGCCCAATCGTATTACACGCCTGTTTTGGCATCGAGGAGAAAATGGACGAAAGTGGGAAACAAACGCGCGGATAAAGGTTGTGTCAGTTCAGTGTAACGATAATTTAAAATTGCACTGTTGAAATTATCGGGGACCGGTGGCCTAGGGAATTTCATGATTCTAGGGAGGATGCTGTGACGGCATTGCGCGAAATTATTACTATGAATCGTGATTATTTACATGGTGTGTAACTGTATGTATTCATGGTAGGCAATGCCAGAGCCAGTATACGCAATTCGTGAGTGCGTAAGTGAATGCAGGAGTTAATGTGACTGGCAGGTAGGCAGTTGGTAGGACTGTACGTGTACGTGCTTGGAATATGCACAGTCGCAGGTAGAATATTTACTAGCGGTCCATTAGATTATAGGGATATAGATTATAGGGGTCAGGGGGACAAAAATAGTACGGAGTGAAAATTTGTATCTAGAGATTTTTTACGTGGGAAAAATTCAAGGGTGGTTATTCTGTTTCTTAATTGCAATGACATTGTCTAATATATGTATATAAGAGAGTATGAGGATCTTGGGAGATAAAACAATCCAGTAGTGTTTTTTGGTGAAACTAGGGACTTTTAAAAATATTATTATACCATTTTGCAATATGCGTTTACGTAACAGTTAAACATCTAATTGGATAATATATTTAATTGTATGTAACCCTGGTTGACACTTTTCTCCGTAAGTCCCAGGCTCTGTACAGGCCTCTGTTGGGCCAGTACAGACCCAACTAGGACCACGACGGGTTCTTTATTTTTTTAATGAAATTTCTAGGGGAATTTATTTTTATAATTTAATATTCGAATATACTCATTTTGCACATTCATATGTCTTGTTCATAATTTATTTTGATCTGTATTTGAATTATCCAGTGAAATTATTAATGGACTCCATACGTACTTAATTGATCTAGGGAATTTAGGATTTAACATGTACTTTGAGAAGAATAAATATATTTAAATGTCCTTAATATTATATTGTGACATACATATTTCATTCGTTTCATTGATTGGGATTGACTGTACTTAAGAAACTGCACTGAATTATAACTGAAAATTCTAGTTCTTAAACATTAACTAGTACCAATAATTAATATACACAGAGAGAAGCGGCCGAAGATCTATAATACGAATAAAGAAAAAAAACTAGATATAATATCTCAGAAGGAAGTTATTAAATTAATAATAACCCATAGTAGCATCGATAATTCACTCTATCATTATATCGTCACTTTTATTACTCCGCTAGTGAGTTACTTAACCCAGACTTAAATATCCCTATGACGAAATATCTGTATAGCGACTGCCATAAAATCCCCTAGAAGTAAAACGAAGCAAAAATGAGCCGCGATCCCGTTTCTCGTAGTAACTTCATCCACGTCCTGGATAAACTGAGACACGTGTAACATCGGTAAAATAAAAGAGAAAAATTAGCAGAAGGAAACGAAAGCGACATAATAAACGATAAACAGGGCCATTCAGTGTAACGAGTAGTGGCCTGTAATCGAAGTAAAGGTCAATTATGATCATCATCCAATAATGCCAACTGCCAAGTAATTGAGTCAAATTCGATCAATATGTACTTGTAAAATCATCTCGCAAATGCTGTCCGACTATAACTTAACCCAGTCCGCGTAAAACCGATGCAAATATAGATATAGATATCCGGCACTATAACACGTCGTACAAAATTGAACGCGAATCACAGCTTTGCATCGATCTCTGCCGTGTTTTGCAATGCGGTCATTGCAACAATGATGCACCAGGATACCACGAACCACTTTAGCAATGGAAGTCAGCACCGTGCAATTTCACGATGATTAACGGTCCCTGGTAAATAATCGAGTACCCGGGTAATATTATTGTAGCCAGTAGTGACAATGTCTTATAAATTGTCCGGTATGTGCGAGTTACGTCACAATACGTACCAGATGACTTTTTGAGATTCGCACGTCACCGGTACATTTACTCAGAATAATTAAGACAATTTTTTTTTTACAAGAATTAAATATTTTTCTTTTACTTCGCGAAGTTAAAAACAATTTTTTTTTCGTCCTTCCCCTTCATCGACGTTAATTAATTATTTTTAGTAATTAATTCACCTTTTTTTTTTCAGATTTTTTACGTTCTAAATGACCCCCGTCTCTCCTACGGTAAAATCCTATAGTGTTAGGTTAGTGTGAATTCCTCTGCGAACCGGTGGCGAATCTCGCTGATTGCTGACATTAATAAATTTTCTTGAAAAAAGCGACGCGTCGGTATGCAACTCCGTGCTGTTTAATTATACGACTGGATGGCCAGAAGCGGATAATTGAATTTGAAATGGCTTGCCCGCTGGATATTTGATAGTTTCTTCTTGTTTTTCTCAACCCCTAGTATTCTCTCTCTCTCTCTCTCTCTCTCTCTCTCTCTCTCGCGCTCTCTCTCTCTCTCTCTCTCACTCTCTTATATCACCATCATCTTCCCAAGACTTTTCATTATTACTTTCCTTAATTCTATCTACAACCGAATCTATTTTTCCTTCACTTTTTTTTTTTCCACCTATAATTGCTTCTACGGTAAAACCGTACTATTCCGAGAGATTTAACTCGGTGTCTTGTATCTTCATGCTTCTTGTTGTTGCTCAACAAACTGGCCAACAAATGATAGACGAATTTACGTTAAACACTTGTGCACGATCGTTTGCGATAGTCTATCGTGAGGCGAGTGAGAGGAATAAAACAATGATTGCACTCCGAATCAGTGCATATCTTGCACTTGTGATGTATACCTTTCTCGGATGGATCACCCTGTACCCATGTGCATTAAAACAAATTGCACCATGCACTACGTTTCTATGTATATGCCACTACCTACGGGATGCGTGCTGTTCGCATTACGTGAACCTATTTCATACTTTTTTTTTCTATCTACACTTCTTTCTTACTCTCTCTCTCTCTCTCTCTCTTTCTTTCTCTCTTTTTCTCTTTCGTTCTTGGTCATAAGCTCTCTCGTTTCTCTCTACCGTAGAACCGTGATCTCAAGCCGTCTCATGTAATGGAGAAAGTACACTTCATTCCGGCTACGATAACGTTCTAGTAATCTTGTATAAAAGACCTCGTGTGTTCATTGTAATTCGTGGGAAATTCTGTTGGAGCAGAAAATTTTTTTTTCATTTTTCGTATATGCAAATTTTGAAAAAATTTAATATTTTCAAATGTGTTTCATGAATTTCTTTAATCCATGCGATGTTTAAAGGACGTCAATTTTGGGTTGATAATGGTAATTGGGAATTTTTGATTTTTTATTTTATTTGAAAAAATACATACAAAATGGTACGTCCTATCGTTGTAATTATTTATAATTAATTAATACTTGCAGATGAAAGTCCTCACACTATTTCAGCCGTGCTCGGCTAGTGAAATTACATAAATAATATTTCGATTCTCTTTCTGGCTTGTGTTTTTCTTTTAATAAAAAATAACGGGAATCGCGACACACGAAAATTTTTCTTCATCGCTTATAGTTGGATTTTTCAAGAGAATTCTAAGAAATTTTGGTATTACTGCTTTTGTTATCCACTAAATGAAAAATGCAACTGCAGTTGATCCTTCTTGAAGTTTTAATTAAATCTTTCCTTCAATTCTTTTTTTTCTTCTTTCCTTCGTCGTGTAGTTGAGATTAATAGAGGAATAATTGTTTAAAAAAATATTATTTCTTAATATAAATTCCAAAGTGAAGTTAACTGTTCGCATTTGACGTGCAATTTCAGTTTTGTATAAAATTACTAAAAAAGTCATTAAATGTCTTCGCAACAGAAAGAGAAGAGTTTATTCACTCAGTTTCGAAATCTAGGGATATTTTGTGTTTAAATAAAATCCAATAATATTAATGTATTTTCCTGTTTCCTTCAAGAAATTTCCAAGCGAGTCGATTTACGAGTCGTCGAAATTTCCACTTTTCCCACTTTCTTCATATTCGTTATTTATCCCTATTTCTCTTGTTTCTGTTTTCTCTTTTTCTTGCCCCAAAGAGACAATTTACTTCCTATGGAAATTCGGCGTTCCGTAACTGCTTGAGGGCGTTTTCGCGCCAAACGAGCCGAAGCCATTATTGTAACCCTGATTGTTATTTCCTAGGGAATTTGTGGTGTACTGTTGATACTGATTATTATTCCCATTATAATTATAACCCCCATTGTTAGAATGATAATTGTTGTAATTTGCAGAATTGCCTGTAACAATAATCATACATTGAAAAAATAATATTTTTCCTACAGACGAATTATAAGACTCGATACATCCAATATACATATAAACCATACACGCTGTAATAACTTTTCCATTATTTTTTTTTATAAAGTTATTACAGGAAATTCGAAATAAAATATAATCCATGATTTTCAGCCATATCGATTGCATGCAAGACACAAAAACAGAAAATAAAAATATAATTTAAGAAAAAAATATATATATTTTTTACCTCCAGTGTATCCGGAATCGATACCGTTCCCTTGGATGTCATATCCGTTCGAGCCGCCATTATTGTATCCATTGTTATATCCATTATTGTATCCATTATTAGTATTGTATTGCTCCGGATAGGTGGCGACACCTTCGTACCTTACATCAGCATGAAAGCCCGTTCTCCAATCAGCAGTATAAGTAACTATTTGGGTTCTGCCATCTGGCAATTGTACCCGATATTCTCCTCGTACAGTCTCGCCATCGCTGGTTTCCTGTCTCCCAAAATCATTTCCGGTTGCCGAATCTTTGACGGCGTATCCAAATTCGTAGGATTTGGGCTAAGAAACAACGACACACTGTTAGCCATGAGATGAAGATGTAAAAATTCTTACACAAAAGTTACAAAAAAATTCTAAACAATTATCGCAAATTTACAATGACAAAAATTTCAATATGGAGCCATTGAATGGTAAAAGATTTAAAGAAAAAAATGAAAATGCACGGTTCATCATCTCCGTTAATCGTTATCGTATTTTATGACGTTGACCTCTGCGACTGCAGACCTCATCCAACGTCCATTGTTCACCTCGTTAACGGGCGCCATATAGAGCGATAACAAAGTTGGCCAATCGTACTGAGATAATATCTGCGGCTGGGCATAAAGTCAATGAGCAGAAATCTCGGATGAACTTGTGGCTATGCTGATCTAGTGATATTTGCGCTCAATTAGAAACGCGACGTTACGCAATACGGACTATAAAATTAGCCTAGTGTTATTTATGATTTTATAGAAAGTTCCTGCGGGCAAGCAGCGTTTGGCTGTGAGAGAATATCCCTAGAATGGTTTGGAGCGTCACGGGAAGAGGGTTGAAAAGGGAGCAAAGAGAGTGAAGTTAAAAGTAACCGGAAATGAAGTAGACGGGGTAAAATTTTATGGAGGGGTCATTTTAATCTAACTCGTGCACCAGTCTTGCATACAAGTGCACATTCTTGCATAATGCGGACATTTAGATCCACCGGGTAAGATTTAGATCCACAGGGTACTACGGCAACCAAGCGACTATAAGTGTTCATCACGTCGGCCATATTCCCCATTCCCCCCATTCATATGTGAAAGAATGATCACCCGGAAAATATTCTCACGATCGATTTTTGCACCCGTGGGCTAGATTTAGCCGGATAGAACAAAGAAATATAGGCTTTCGGTTTTCGGTATAAAAAAACTAAAAAAATTCGAGAATCGAATATTCTAATTTTTATGGAAGCATGAAAACACGACAGATCGTGACAGGAAGATGCTGACGAGTATTAGTAATAATCAATTTATTAATACAATAATATATTTTTAGGCCCCTACGAAGGACTATGGTTGTATGTAATATTTCTAATAATTCCGAAATTTTTTTTTAATGCTCCACGAGCCTCAGGGATTTGGCGATTTTTTCACTGACCTGGCTGTCTATGTAGTCTTGGTTGGCGTCGTATTAGTAATAATCAATTTATTAATATAATAATATATTTTTAGGCCCCTACGAAGGACTATGGTTGTATGTAATATTTCTAATAATACCGAAATTTTTTTTTAATGCCCGACGAGGCTCTGGGTTTGGCGATTTTTTCACTGACCTGGCTGTCTATGTAGTCTTGGTTGGCGTCATATCCGGTACCAACTGGGGCACCGTAGCTGTTTGTAACACCAGCACTACCACTACCACCACTACTACCACCACCGTGATGACCGTTTCCAAAGTTTCCGGAAACACCCGGAACTCCATACTGGTTGCTCAAGGCCGGTTCGCAAGCACCAGGAGCCACAGTGAGCAGCATCATCATTGCCATGGCAATAGCAACCTGTCCAAAACAGTCGAATCCCATAGGTAGAGTTAGAGACCTTTCGGATTCGCCCAGTAAAGTTACCCTGTTGGACTCGACTAATACTCGAATTAATTGACTAGGTGGGCTCATGGGTGCTAAGAGGAATAGCATAAATCCCCGAAAATCCTACAGCAGTCTCGCTTTGAGTCATTAAATTTTTAAGCCTCGTGAATTCGACTGACTGTTTCATTGAAAAAAAAATTTTTTTAATATACCACAATTTTTTCAAAAATATACGTAGTTTCGAAAAATAATATTTCACTTGCACTAAAAAAAAAAAAAAAACCGAGGTACACCACGCAGTTAAAAATATCCTTTACCTTTTTGATCACGATATCCATTTTCGAATTGGCAGAACAGAACGAAGAAACGAAATAAAACTTTTCTTTTGTTTCCTTTAAATGAGACTGGACTGATTTTATTTTTCTAAGACACTTCAAGTTCTGAAGATTCACAATGCCCGACGCTGTCTTTTATACTATGTCAACGATACTTGGAGGGGTGGCAAAATGTTTCTCCAGATCTTTTTCACTCAGTAGTAGTAGAGCATAGCCTGGTCATACGTAAGAATAACGTAAGTACAGGACGTAGTAGGGATACAGGCAAATAGTACAAGTCGTTGGTCCAGGGGGGGTGAAGTAAGAGAGGTAATTTCCTGTGCGTTCCTCACGCACTCCAGTTCACATAAGAGACGACGCATCTCGTTCTTGTAAAGGCGCGCGCCTGATTCCCCATTGTTCTCGATTTTGGTGGAAGAGACTCGTGTGAGAGGATACCCAACCGTAGGGACTGTGTGTTGGCGTTCGTGGTGAAAGTAGTGTTGCCACACCAACCCCGTGGGACTACGCTTGGGGTCTCCTCCCAGTACCCAAGGAATCTCATATTATTTTTACATTTATCGTTATTACCTCATTTTTTTATTCCATCCATCCACAGTCGAATTGGGTAAATGGGACATTGGTTCGTCTAGTGATTTTTTTTTTTTCGCAAAGAGAATCTAGTTACTTTTTATAACTCGCCAGGTCCCGCGCCAGACTAGGGTGGAATTTCAAGGATGTAGAAATAATATTTATGAATTTCGTACTATGCACTTTAAGTCGTGGAAGTAATTGATCCAGATTTTTGCAACGATCGGTGCTAGTGACTTTTTTTTTATTTCCTGCAATTAAGAAGCAACGAGATCGTCTCTCGAACGGATAAAGTCCCTATACGCCTCTGCGAAATAATTTTCGCTCAATTGGACGCGCCGATGCGTTACTTTCGATCTTCTTTGCATTTTCGCGCTGGCTGCTTTGTAATCGGTTGCGCGACTAGTTGCGCCACACGTCTTAGAATTCTCTCGCGCGTTCGGTATAATTAGGAGTAATTAGCAGCAAATAGACTCGAATATCACCCGAGATCGGAGATCTCGTTGGGTTCTAACGTAGAAAGCGTGAGTCGGCTCGTTAATCGCGCCACTCGTTTTCAAGTGGAGAACATTCAGCTTCCGGGTGTGTCCAAGTGACCGGAAGTGGACCAATTATAATGGACTAGCATGTTAATTAGACTACCAAAGTTCCCTAATAAACTTTCGTTTTGCACTATTTTTCATTCAGAGTGCTATATATATATATATACATGTCTATTTGAATAATCCTAATTTTTTGTGAATAAGTAAAGCCTGCTGCTCATTTTGCACTTCTCGCGGAATTTCTCATTACGAATTATCATTTTATAGTTTTATTCCTGTTAAGGAACCGGAACTCGTTGAATCTGAGTTATTCAATTGTTAATTAACATTGGTCTTGGGATAGTATGTTATTCCCATGTACTTGCTCTAATTGCGAAATACCATTCTAGTGATATTTTACGAGCACTGTTTGTGTGATATGCGCGAGCGTGCTGAAGTAATTAAAAAGTTAAGGGAACTTTTTGAGTAAGAAAGTGAATCGAAGCGCCAGCGAATATCCAGCGTAAACTTACGATACGTCGAGGAGATATGGTAAAAAAAAAAAAACTAAAATTATTACATCTCTTAATTAACGAATCATTTATTGCAACAAAATAATAACAACTTTGTTCAGTAACACTTAAAGTAACGAAAAACTACACTCAGTGACATTTCGTCAGAGGTATAAGTATTTCGGCAGGTACCAGTGGTAATAAAATAATAAAATTACTACGTAATAACACTAAAAAAAAAAAAAGGAAACAAAAAAGTGTTAAAACTTGCAGGTACCAAGAACAACTAAGAAAATACTGGAAATCGTAATAAATCCCTAGAAGAAATACTGTCCAACGTAAATCTTATTTGGAAAATCGCCTAAAGAAAAATCACTATAAATAAGACTTAGACCTCAAGTCCATTGGCACGCGTTTAAGGTGATTTCGAAAAGCCAAGGGACCTATTGCTTGTTCGGATCAATATATATATATATGTATATACATATATATATATATATACACACACACACACACACGAGAGATGGTATATTTATGGGGATGGGTTCTGTCTGATTTCCATGGGATTCGACTACTGGCAACCTACTCGGAAACCTACTGCCTTCAACCTTTCAAGGATGCAGGACCTACTCTGCGGTTGCTAGTGGTTTCTCAAAGTAAGTGATATCATGGTCTACTTCCTTGGGGCGACCTACATCCTTCTATCCTTGTTGGAATCACTTATCCACCCTTTCAAGTTTCTACCCTTACGTCACTGGAGTCTCATTTACTTGCCCTACGATCTGGAGCCCCTTCAACCTTCAACTACAGCTACGTTCAATGGTTGTTCATTTGTCAGCCAGCGTTTCGTTATGATTATAAGCATAGTAGTGAAACGGTCCTGACATGGTTCGACCATTAGAAAACAAAATTCTCTAGATTTTTATGAAAAAAAAAAGGATCGCTATATCGAATAGCAAAATTTGGCATTTCCATAATTCACTATTGAACTTGTCATCAGGAGTCCATATTATGGAGGTCCGGGACACTATAGGTCATTCATTTTGGTACCGTTAGCTCCAATAAGCAGATTTCAACCTAAAGTGATAACAGGGATTTATTACCCGGATCAAAACCACCACTAATATCCACCTAATATCTGATCAGAGCTCCAATGCGCTTAAATATATCTGAGCTCCTATCCAGGAGTATAAATCCTCATATCAAAAGCAGTCGGGATCCGATTCTAGGTAAATTTCGTATTACAGTTGTATAAAGACTCCAGAGATTACAGCAGGTCGCCAAAGGTTGCCCAGTGAGCTTGCTCTTTTATCATATCCAAAAGTCTATAACTCAAACGTAAAGCGAGTCTTTTGAGGTTCTGCAAAGAAACTACTACAGTCGCTTCGTAGTAACAACTTGATTCGCTTGATCGTCATACTTTATGTATAGGATGTATACAGACGACTACCTGAATATCTAGATATTTTGTTTCCTTAGCATTTTGCAAAGTTACTATCTTGAGCCGAGTAGCGTGTAAATCAGTGAATGCTTTCCAGTACATTAAACAAATTCTATACAGAAACCAGAATAAAATAGTCATGCGCCATTATAAAGATTTTACTCGGATAGTCAAAAATCTTCAATTAATTAATGACTTTAAGAATTTTGAGAATTTCACTTTTAGATAGTAAATTTGAAAAATTATTTTTCTCACTGACGCGCGTGCCCTGTTGCGATCGTGTACGTGGCGATTTCATTTTGATATTGGACGGATACGAACGTTCGATTTATAACGACGTAGAATTCCTTTTGATAACGTTTCAATCTCCTCGATTCAGTCGATAAGACACTTTGGCGTGATAACCCTTGTCGTCCACGTGGTAATTGACACTTTGAATCCTTCCGTCTGGCAGTAGCACGTGGTATCTTCCGGTCGTGATGTCCCCATCTCGTTTCTCATGGTGGCTAAAGTCGTTTCCGGTATCGGGATCGGTCACGTGATAGCCAAAAGAATATTTACTGGCGTACTGCGCCTGAAAATGCGAATTACGTGAGCCGCATTCTACGACGCCTGAGAAATGGCGTGGGCTGATACTTGACTCTACTATATATCTCGTGTCTCCCGAGTGAGACTGTCGGTAGAGTGTCTACCTATCGCGTCGGTAAAATCGACTGTCATCCATCAGCAAATCTGTTTTACCCGTCATTCCCGTGCAGTCTATTTTATCAAACTTGTCACTTAATCTGTTTCATTTATCATCTCGTGTAATCGGTTTTACTCTGTCATCCCGGTAAATCGGATGCTATCAAACACAATATATCCCCCACCCCTTGTCCACCCCTGTTCTAATGTGGGATTAAAAATACGTGTGCGTCAACCGACTTCAGTTAATACTTTAATTCAGTACGCCAAACATTACTCACGTAATCTTTTTCGGACGAGCGATCCGCTCTTCCTTCGTTTTTCGATTTTTCAAAATCCACTTTGCCATCCGGTAAGTCGCCTTCTTCGATCCATACGGGTGACGCGGTCTGACCATTTGTTAAATTGACCACTCCCTTCTGTATTTCAGTGTGCTCGATGGGCTTGTAACCTAAATGATCGCTGTTGCTCTGCGAATAATCTAAAGTACTTTCCTGATAGATCGTATTTGGAGATTCTGGACTTCCTGGTGGCAGTGGCGTCACAAATCTTTGCTCGTAAGGTACTGGCTCTTCGTTCACTGGAATTACCTCTCTGGGACGTTCTGAAATTGTATCGCGTAGGAAATAATTAGAACATTTTTTTTCATTCAGTTGCAATCGCCTCTATGAATATTTATATTCCTCGTTGAGTAAAACTGAGAATATTATTACGTCAGTGTATTTTCCAAAATTTACAATGATACGAAAAAGAACATTTTTCTTCGGGTTACTATATTTTTTGTCCAATAAACAGAACTCGACGACAAATTGCAAAGATTTTGAAAAAATGAAATTTTTTCATTTTTCAATTTTTTTTTCATTTTTGACAATACCAATGGGTACTCCGATTCTTTTTCTAATTATTTTCTATTATTATAACTTCCTAAGTCGTACGGTTATATTTCAAATTAATACTTTTGAATCTGATAGTACCGGTTCAACACCTACGTAAAGGTGTTTTATTTTTAACGCGTTTCAAAGAATCGTACGAAACCAAACAAGATTGATCGTCAGATAATTTACATATGAAAAAAACCGGTTCCAAGCTGCAGCACCGGTTTTAAAATTTCGAAACGTGTCACTAATTCCAACTAAGGAACTCAGTTGCACCTGTGATTCCGGCTGAGGTCCGTTATTAGTTATAAGTAGGTCGGCTACTGTTACCTGACCTTCTCAGGTGTGTCTCTTTATTTACGGACCTTGGACCAAGTTACACAAACCAGTCTTGGGTCAATGTCACTTTAAAGCGTGCGGTCGGGACTAAGCGATGAAGTTACTAGATACGTGGTTGAGTCAGGTCATGATCAAATCAGTAGATACAGACGAGCGTATAATTTTGAACTTTTTAATTCTTTTTTCGAATCATAATTTTGTATGATTATGATTATTAAAAAAAAAAACCTATGATTATTAAAAACACAATTACCATTAGAAAAAATTTGCTGACCTGCCCCAAGAAATATATTCAGTCCTTGCAATTGCTGCTCCGGAGACTGACCAATCAGATTCACCAATTCCTGCACTGTTCTAGTTTCACTGTTCGAATCCACATAATTGGCTGGACGATTGTCGGTACGTTGAACAATAATTCGTGGCTCGGGAAAAGACAATTCTTTTATTAGACTATCGTCCAAGATTTTGGCATTGTCGAAAACTCCCTGAAGTGCATTTATCTGTGCTGGGTTCACCCTGAACAGTCGTGCAGAATTGTCCTCTTCCATTTCCTGTATTTCAGGACTCGGACGAAACTCATTGTTACCTTGCGATACGCTTAAGGATTTCGCAGGACGATTTGGATCGTTTTCAATAATTTGGGAGTTTCCTATGGTCCGTTTAAATTCGTCGGAATTTTTTAATTGTCTTTCATGCGAATTTTCGATCAAGGATATTTTGAAGGGTTGCTGATTATCGTACAGCGGTGCGCCGTATCTGGCGTTATAATTGCGAATTTGCTTTTCCACATTTTCATCAGTCTCGTGCAATCTCCTGTTACCGATAGGTTTCAAAAAATCCTTCGTGTCGAACGATTCCAAAAAATAACTTCGGGCTGGTCTCATGTTAGTCGATTGCTGATGAGGTGCGTTTCTGGGATAAAAATTCCAAAGATGATCGATATGCCTTTCTCTGTTTTCTAGTAATTTTTTTTTCCTAGAATTCTCATCCAAAGTTTCTCCCAATAATTCTTCCCCGGAGTTGGTCCTCGAATAAAGCGGATTGGTGACTTTTGAAATTTCCTCGTTTTTTGTTCTCCCTTTTTCTACGTTCAATTCTTTAACCTCGGATTCGGCAATTCTGTCCGCATAACCCAACAGGGGTGTACCCAATTTTCCATTCGCCCCGGGCAACCCGTTTCCTTTTTCTGTCGGATTTGCGTAATCGAGTAGCGTGTTCCGGTGTTCGTTAGCCACTTGCTGATTAGAAGGCTGCCTAACAATGGCGGGGCTTCGTAAGCTCGACGTGGTTTGCGAGCTTTGGCCGTAACTGTAGTGGCACGCCATCAGAAAACACATCGTTACCTGCAATAACAACCATTATCGTTAATTGATTGGTGGGCCTCGCCTAGACAGTAGTCACAGAGTGAACGAGGGTTGCGGCTGACTGCGTGCGAACAATCGAAAATTGGGGTAACCAAATTTTTTTTTTTTCAAGATTTAACTACGACCACTTTTTTTATATCGGACTGTACTTTGATTACCTTGCAGGAAAATCTAACGAAACGAACGATTAATGACTTTATTGTTTAGTTTTTTTTTTTATATAAATAACAAAAAATATTTTTTATTCGTATCTCTTTTATACATGCTTACTTTCGATACTTTCTCTCTTCTTGGTCCATACACTGCAGAGGATCGATTTTCCAAATCGAACTTGTAAATATTTTAATTATTTTTTTTTTTTCTAAAAAATCTTTTTTCTCTACCTTCAATATCCAGAGATAAAAATTGTACGAGCTACCGCAAATACAAAAAAGTCACTCGTTCGAAGTTTTTATAAGGTTGCGTTACGCTAGGTCAGGTTTCGAAGCTACCGAAGAGCTACGAAACTGGACAGAGCGATAATTAACTCAATCAGAAAATCTCACGCGTTTCTACACTCGTCATTAACTTCGTGAAGCCGTCGACGAGCTACCGAAGATTTGGATTAATCGCGTAGAATCGTTTCGACAGAAAAAGACCATAAAAACGAACGATCGTTAGTATAAAATTAAAACACATTTCACCATAAGGCATTTCATAATCTAACCCATCTTTTTAAGTTTTTTAAGCAAAAAATATACTTTATACCTGCACCTTATCTAATTTGATTTTTAGTGTCATTTCTATGTGTAAGGTGTGAGTAGAGTAATCTCGAAGACAGGTTTTATGATTTATTGGAAACAGACAGCTGATCTTTCTTTTTGACTAGCAGCCAAATTTGTATTCAGTGCCGGAGAGACAGTCGTGAGCAAAAGTTTCACACATCGTTCGAGATAGATATAATTGATTCTTTTCGTCGTTTTGAAAGTAAATTTTTGTCAAATTAAATTACAGGTAATTATTGTTATATAGTATAGTTGATGCAGTTAGGATTTATTAGAATCTAAATAAGTATAATTTAATCTGAAGAAATAACCTCTGAAAATAGTCATATTTTTTTGGAGTAATTACGAACGAATAAGATGGGACAATCCTGAGAAATTGATCATTATTTATGGCTAATATCCTTTCTTAATTTTTTTCAATTTCAATATTGAGTTAATTATTTAAGATGTCATGAAATTACAAAGGAAAAATAAAACGACAATATAACATAGAGAATTTTTCGAGGAACCGTAAAAGGATCTGAAGGGTAAAAAAATGAACATTAGGAAAAGCACCCATTGTTTATTCCGTGCTGAAAACAATTCTATTTAACCACTCGAAGAAAGCAGTTATCAAAGTACCAAAATGTAGAAGAAAATCTGTATTTTTTGATGCACAAGGAAAAGAATTGAAAGAATATATTATAAAATATAGCAAACTCGTGTAGATAGTGTCCATGGTTTCCCCATGGCTGTAGGAATCAAGAATATCTAGGTTTCTTTTTTTACCGATTAAAAGTCAAATTTGATTTTGAATTTGATCAAAACTGATTTTATGCAAAAATAATTAAAATACGTTATTATTTAATAAGCAAACTATTATTTCCCTAAA
>JARQSV010000171.1:95795-107543 GCA_030142285.1 Calameuta idolon | reverse complement strand
AAGTGGAAGAGTAATATTTAAATACGACACGTCACGCGAAATTCCATCCAGGAGTAATTATATCAATTTTTTGTTAAACCAAAGTTCCAAAAAATTTGGAAACTTAAAGGTAAGTCGAGCGCAGTGTATTTTAATTTACCTAAGAAATACGCATACGCATGCACAGGCGTCCAAGGGTGCAATGAAAGGGACGTATAATAAAGATGGTCGTCTATGGTCTAATATAAATTCCATCCAGGAGCAATAATATCAATTTTTTGTTAAAGCAAACTTCCAAAAAATTTGGAAACGTAATAAAAAATAAGTCGAGCACAGTGTATTTTAATTTACCTAAGAAATACGGATACGCATGCACAGGCGTCCAAGGGTGCAATAAAAGGGACGTATAAGAAAGATGGTCGTCTATGGTCTAATATAAATTTCATCCAAGAGCAATAATATCAATTTTTTGTTAAAGCAAAGTTCCAAAAAATTTGAAAACGTAATAAAACAAAAGTCGAGCACAGTGTATTTTAATTTACCTAAGAAATACGGATACGCATGCACAGGCGTCCAAGAATGCAATGAAAGGGACGTATAAGGTAGACGGTCGTCTATGGTCTCGAAAAGCTTGTCGGTAATAGTAGATTACGTGGAATAGTGGTGGTAGCGAATAGTAAGGGTTAGAGTAAGGGGGATGAAATTATCATAAATTCCAAGTAAAGTTGCCAGCTCTGCTCTCTACCCCACGCCATTCGGATATAAATTTGATTGGACTTTGATTGCAGACTTCATCTCCTTCTTGGGTTGGATTCTACTCGGTTTGCCCTTCCACCCCCTCCACGGCAGTCACCGTTAGCCAACCCTTATTCCATGAAAATATCAGAGTAAGAATCTTTAAAAATCATCCCTGTTCACCCTTGCTGTACCTCCTTGATAACCTTCGGTCTAATTCTTACTCATCTTTATCTACTTACGAGAGTTTCATCTCGGCCAGCCGGCTCCTACGTCACGACTTCGCATCCGCGAACTGGTTCGAAGTTGAAGTGGGGAGAGAAAAAGAAAGAAGATTTTTTTTCCGTCGATCGAAAGTGCGCTTGGATTACTTTTGTCCATTGCTTTTAGTTTCGAAAATCGTTAGCGTGCTAAAAAAAAAAAATATGTTTCTCGTTAAATGTTACCTGGTTTTTTTTTTTTTAAACTGGCTGTCTGCTTTTTTGATCTTCTCTTTTTCATCCGATAAATAATTACCGTGTTTCGCGGGAGTATCGATTTTCCATTAATGTCGGCATTTCGAATGAAGTGTATCTATAGCTGCTGGATGGCACCGATTGCAAGGATATAAAATTCAGCGGAGTGTTTTAATGAATAGCAATACATTAATCACTAATAATAATTATGGTGATTCGTTTTATCGGACGCGATAGCGACACCGTTTAGGACGATACGACTGTGAGAAATATTATAGGAAATTAAATTTTGCAATTTTTTTTTTCGGTCAAGTGTCACCGGAACAGGTTAGACGAAATTTGTCAATTTGCTCATCCGTTTACGGTGACTGAACAGTACTCTCATTTATTTTTTTTTTTATTATTTTTTTTTCTTTCTTTTGTAACTCACACTTTCTTCCGGCTTACGTAACGCTTCAAGACGATACGATTAATATAACTAATTGCGAAGCGCGAGGACATTTTTAATTAGCGAGCCAATCAGTTAGCAAGATTCCTAGCCGCACAGACGTCTCGTCCATCATGCCAGAAACAACGGGGATCCTTAATTAAATTCTGACGCTTTTCGAGCAGAGTCACCTTTTTGGACGAAGCCCTTTACATCCTCTTGTATCGGGACAAAGTCCATTTTCCTGTTAACCCGTCCAAGAAAATATTGAATAAGAACTCAAAAGACGTGGAGGAACAGGGAATGAAACAATGTAAAATCTTACGACTGTTTAACGAGATAAAAGGACCGGTACTTATGTTATTACCGAATTGAAACTGTTAAATTTTCTATTTCGTTTTTTATTCGGAATTGCGCAATGCGCAAACACACTTTAATAAATCAGCATGTAAAGTCAATGCACGCGTAAGACGGTAAATGGGCGAGTGATAACGGCTGGTAAGTAAATTAACTTTACGTTGGAGAAAAGTGGGTCGAAGACGAAAAGAATTAAAAAGTCGGTCAAACCCGAATTCTGTTTGTACGGTTGGTACACATGACTCTCCGATTGGATTTATCAAAGGCAGACAGAGGCGGACGTATATGTAAAAGTCAACCAGAAGAAAGTCAATGGCAATGAACCTTCATGAAAGATCTTTGAATTTCACATCCCAAAAGAAGAATCAGGATGGAGCCGTAGCGAATGGACCGAAATGTGTGTAGATAAAAAAATTGACTAAAAAAAAAAATTAATTCTCTTTGCTTTTTTCACAAATTTCGAAATTTCTCAAGTGCCGATACTCGTATAGGATATCCATAAAAAGTAATATCCGTAGTGACTTTTCGTACGGTCGCACGTGTTGGTCACACGGCTTACACGTGTTAGTTGAATAAAAATGATGAGGACTGAATTAGAGGGGGGAGGACGTGGGGTGGGTTTTAGAGGTGCGGCCAAATGCTGGTAAACGGCCGATTTTCCTAAGGGATTATTTACGACATTTTGGCTTAAGTGCTCTTGGTAAATATGGTACCGCGTTAGGTCCGGCAACACTGTACTTCTTGATATGCTTAGCGTCTTCCCTCGTAAAACCACCCCTACGTGAACTCTGTTACCCTTACGCTGGTAAAACCTGTGATCCACCCCCCCAAGGATCAAATTCGCGGCACGTATTGGCTTTGCAGGTGCTGGACATGGAGCTCGCTTGCAGCCCTTTTAGATCTTTTTTTTTTTTTATTTCATTCGTATACGCGTCAGATCCCTGAAGGGGTTGAAAAGCATATACGGCTTTCTACGTGTCACACGGTATAAGTAGACGATTTTAATTACAAGTGGATAATTAAATTCGTTTTTCTTTTTTTTTTTTTTCATTTTACTTTTTTACGGCACTGTCGTAATTAAGCTTTTGGATATCCGGTTGCGTCAGGGACCTTTTTTGTCTCTAGCTTGCAATTTGAAAGGCAAATTTTCTTTCTTTCCCGTACCGAACGTTTCCTTCGGCTGCATTGAAACATTGGGCGCGATCTTTAATCAAGCGATAGGAGAAAATCCGAACGAGACTGTAAAAGTCGTAGGTCACGATAAACATTTGAAAAGGTTATAAAACCGCGATACAGTAGAATGAGAATTGAGCTAACCAGCTAGAGGGTCATATTGTGTACGTTTCTTTGTTTTTTTTTTTTCACCCTCTCCCTTTACGACACCCCTATAAAATTTACGTTTCCCATTCTCGTTGATTATCCATTTTCTCCATTCCCCGTTTCTAGAAAGTCAATAAAAACCCTGCAAATAGTCCAAGCGCCCTCGCAAACCATTTGAGCTTGCAATCTTACCAGTTTTAAGTTCCTGGCTGGTGCAGGAGAGTATCAAAAATTTATAAAGACCAAAAGTAAATAACCTCGAAAGCACGTTACGTAGAGGCGCGCAATGAGATCTAGTAACAAACGAAATGCCAAAAGTCCCTAGAACGTCAAACCATTCTCGTCCTTGAAATCCCGCGAGATATTTTTGTTCTCCTACAGATATCCCATCTCCTACGTATCTCCAAGAAATCGAGTTCGCCCTATGTAAATACCAAACCGATAAGAAGCAAGATCGGGGAGAGGCTGAGACAGGTGAACGAGAGCGAAAGGAACCGGAAATAGAGAAAATCGCTGCGACGCAGCACGGAAACCGGAAACGCTTGGCGAGGGAACAAAGGGAAGTGATCGAGGGTTTGTCACATCCCGTACCTAGACACACTTAGTTACCAGAGTCGTTCTCCCGTTAAAAGGGATCCTTGGTTTATTCCTGGCAAAGGACGCAACTGGATGGGCTAGGAGGCTTCCAGTTGGTTTTTCATCCTAGACAAAGTAACCAGGAAGAAAACATCGAGTGAAGAGGAAGAGGACCGTGTCATTGCATTATTCAGGACCTAACAGTTTTCTCATGAATTTTCAAGTTCCAAAGAAACAATGTGCCTATACAGACGTGAGAGGGCGTAACGTTTATAGCACATGCATCTACATATCAATAAGACTAGATAAGGTTGGTCTTCCGGCAATAATAAATATCATCCAAGCTTTGTTTTTTGTTCGTGTTAATTATTTTCATTTTTTTAATTTCCTTCCTGATCCTTGCAAGAGTCCATCGATTTCTTTCGTGTTTCCTGATTTTTTTCCTCTGAAAATCTGATCAGACGCAAGGTCGAGTCGCGGAGGACACTGGACCACGTGCGAAGGGACTCTTCTTACGTCTGCGACTGACGTGAGTTTAATGCCAATATTAATTCTCGGTACTCTTGTCTCCTCTTTTACCTCGCGGATGAATAAATGAAGTACGTCGACGGAGGAGTAACTTCGAAAGAATTTTCTTACCACAATTCGTGTATGTCCATCAAGCTGTCACTGTGTCGCGTGCAGAAAGTAGAAAATAGGGGAGGTAAAATCGATAGAGTGAAAGAAAAATAAACTAAGGAAGAAAGGAGGAGACAGAAGTACAGAGAAAGCTCCAGCGAGAAAGGGTAGCAGGAGCGCGCCGGTAGGGGTTTATAAGCGAGAAGGAAAATAAATAAAATGAAATAAGCCGAAGAAACGTGGGCAGCCTGGAAGTAAAGTCGCGTGGCTATGTAAATAGAAAGACGGAAAACAACAATACACTTAACGTGCGGTAAGGTAGAAAAAGTAATCCGACCCTCGACGAGAGGAGTCCGGGAGGATGGTGGAAAAGTCGTCGGCGACAACCCTTCGCGAAAACCCACCCTCAGCCACATGCGGACTCCGTGTAATCGTACGGACGTGGTCGGTGAGCGACGTATTTCCGGACGAAGGGTGTCCTTCCGGGTAAAGGCGGAATTTCAACCGGAGCTAAATTGAAATTCGTCCATTGCTCTGGGAACGAAGGCTTTTTCTTTGCCATATAAATTATTTCAGACCCTCTGAGGTATATGGATAATTAATTTCGTTTCTTGTGCTTTCTTCGTCGAATTTTTGCTAGTCTTTCTTTCTTTTTTTTTTTTTCAATGTAAAGTTCGAACGATCTTCTGGTCCAGATGAAAATTTAGGAATAGATTAATGTACAGTGTAATAACTGGAATAGTGCTTCTAATTACTTCTCGATCAGGTTGCAGTATCCGGTGTCCTGATAAGCCTTTTGTAAATGGCAACGACGACTTTCTTTGATCCCTGCTCAGAACGAAGACACAGAAATGGGTATATCCAGGGAAATAAATTGATAGAATCTGGTGCCAAAGGCGAGCGTCCCCTTTCGGGAAAGGGGGGATGAGGGTGATTAATAAAGAGCAGTCCAATACAAGGAACAAGGGGAATGACGTCACGTGATACGTCGCAGCGTCTGACGAATGAAGGGCGGCGAATCAATCGCGTCTGGTGACCGGAAAAGGTGGCAGCGCCATTTTCCACGTGAAGTATGACCCGTGACAACTGGAACAGTCAAATGAATTTTGAAAAAAATTCCTGATTTTTTGATTCCTCTTGGTTTTTTTTTTAACCAAAATCGAATCATATCGGCCAGCGAGCAAATATTTTCACTGATTTGACGTGCGTCGCAAAAGCGCAAAATAACCTAAAAATACAGGGCTCATTTATAAAGAATGGTTACAGCGATCGAACGACTTATTTTTTTATAACATTGTAATTGTAAGCTGCAAGATTATGCATCAGTTTTATCTATGCAATTAATGCATTATTTGTATGTACAAGATTTTTGATTACGGTGATCTACAACGATAGCCTATCAATGAATTTCGTTCTTCCTCTTCAGATAATCGTATTTCGTTTCATTTTACTGTTGCATCCATGGAGTTCAATTACGAAGTCTCGATGAAATTTTGCGTCTAAAAGTACAAAAGATTCAAGACCAGAGTATTCGGAGAGTTGGTACGAGCATCTCCAAGTGACGAAGAAAGGCCGAAAATTAAAATAGCCTGGAACAGAAATGCAAAGATATACATATCCCTTTATTTAGTGTTCAGAATGTCAATATCAAATGGCAGCCTTTTGCGACTTCCGATCCCCAGGTTACAAGATGCTTGTCAATCCTGTGTACTTCGAAAATGTGTAAAAACCCCACAAATGGACTAAAATAGAAATCCAAAGATATTTTGTATCTTTATTTTGTACCAAGAATGTCCACAGTTAATTGCAGCTCTTTACAGCTTTCGCTGTCCAATAAATGTCCTGTTAAATAATGCATATTAACGCCAGACACTCGGAAACTACGTAAAATCTGAAAATGGAATAAAAATGCAAAAAAAAAGACACTTTTCGGTTTACTTATTTATACAGATGAATAAAAAATAATGCACACACAAGACATATCAGTAAATTTGAAAAGCAAGATTTTTTCGAATTTCATGATTATCCCTATTCAATTATCAGGGATTAATTAAAAGTTTTAACCCGTGTTTCCTTGTTCTATATTACCTTTTTAATTCAAACCGGAAGTTCGTGGTTACTAATAAAGCAATAATAAACTTGACTTTTTTGTCGGTATCAATACCATCATCGCGAGAGTGTAACCGTGGATCATGGGTAAGGAACGAAAGACCCAGGGGCGTAAGAATAGGGTGACTAACGTCCCGGTCTCCAAACTGGAGAAGCATCCCTAAGTTGGTGTACGTCCCCCATAATTAATGCCGCGCCGACATAAATCAATTAGCATGAATTTAACTGGATTTCTAGGGACTGAGGTTAATTGAGCGATGATTGTGCAGAGAAACCATCGAGTTTAGGTTAGGTTGTTTGCACCTTTGCATTGCTACCAACCCAGTTAATAGAACCAGCAACACGGCACTGATTATTAAACCGGATGAATTAGTACTTTGCGAACTTATTACAAATAAACTGGACCTGGTTCCAGTGAAAACTTTATGAACACTGAATACAGCAGCTGGAAATTTTGTTATCTTCTGATAAACTGGATTAACACAGACGTACCATTCAAACAGTACAGTGCCTATTCTCAGCTGCTCCTTCATCTCGCGAGACCCAAAAAAAAAATCATTGTGACCAACTTTGGTAAAGTAAAGTACATAGTTTCTGACTTTTCAAAAGTTTTTAGGTACCATACTTCATGCAATTGGCATGGGTCCAGTTTCCGACCTTCATCCAATCTTTTGAAGTTTGTTTCCATTGTTCCTTGTATACCCAAAAATTCATACAGATCAGAGACTGGGCACTTCATCAAGTATTTTCAACCCAGTTAAGATTCTCTGCACCAGAGATCATTGCGATTCAACAGTCGGTACTCACGAGTCTCCGTTCTCAATGGGGTGCAGGATTCATCAGCCACAGTCATTGAGATCTTCCTATTTCTACACATCTGACTTAACACTGTGCTGGACCTGACCATCTAGTAAGACCTCGTCTCGTCTCTAAGTCTTGCCGCAGCCAAGTTCTAGTAATCGACCCGTCAGCAGTTCAGACGTCGACCACTCAAAGAGTATGCTTGAGACGATTCATCCACCAGCGTCAGCTACATTATTAGCTGATCAAGCCAAGATCTATTCCTTAAATAAGGATAATCAATAAATGAACATCGATTTGATCATCTGTGATCTTGATGTTATCTCCTGCCGGTAAAACAGGATTACAATCAGCAGACACACCGTGTGACTCCTCAGAAAGTCTTGTTAACCCAGTATAGCTTTTTGAGAAAGCTTGTTTCACTTTTTTGTACACTTACGTCTGGACGTACTTAAATAGTAATTACCATTCGTTTTTATGACAATCTTTAGCTATCTGTCACGTCAAATTTGACTGAGAAATAGAACCCGTCCTTTTGCCTGTCTGTCCGATCGTTCCACTTAACAGAATTACGAGCGAAAGTTTTTACGATTATGTCGTAACTGTTTGATTTTGTCCGTTCAACACACGTCAGACTTCGGATTGGCCTACGGGAAATATAAGATTATCCTTTTTAATATATTTTTACAATTTCGCATAATTTTCTTTTTTTTTTGAATTACTAAATATCGTCCTAAAGTACAAGAGTAAAAAGTACAAAGCTAGCACGTAAGAGTGTACAAGGAAGAGAGAATCACCGATTTAGCCTGGACAAGCAAATAAATAAATCAGCAGTCGTCTTTTCTTGTGTACTGTACTTCAAACGACTGCTGCCCTGTGCACGAATCTTTACAGAGCCTCGGGATTTCAACTAACCGAAAGTGCTGAAAGGTTATTCCGTATGGTAAAAAATATTATGTAAAAAGGTAAGTTTATTTTTAGGAAAAATAATAGGATACTTGATCGTGAAAAACGTGCAATAAAATTTTCCTGCACGAAATTTCAATAGTTCCTTCTTGCGTTGCAGTAAATATATTTTCGAGAAATATTATTCGTCCCAGGGATGATTCGCGCGACTCAGAATTCCCTAGGATATGAGTGCAGCTGACACCACCTTCTTTTGTTTCCTAGTGGGAAAATACAATATTCCCCATAAGACGCCATAGAGGAAAAGTCGTTAGCCAAGAGCCACCACGGAATACGTAATGCGTAGGCAGGTTCGTGGTTGACGCTGTTTCATAGTGAATTTCTTAGGGGATGGTTCGCCGGAAAGGGATGTTTCGCGAGGGTTTGCCGAAAGGGAGGAAAGTTTGGCCTTAGGGTTGACTTCCGGTTCCCTTGATATCTGACAGGAAGTTAACGCGGTGAGGACGTGGGCCCTTTGCTAGTTCAACACCCTTGAGATCCGCCTTGGTTATTTCTTAGGGGTTACGCCGGTTTCATTGGTACTTCGCTTTCTCTCTCTCTCCCCCTCTCTCCCCCCCTCTCTCTCACATTTACTCCTGTCTTATATTATTATGATGTAAGTGGGTGCAGTTCTTTATTTTTAATCGCAAGACTTTTTTTCCTTCCAAACCTTCGATGACAAATTTCGCTCTTTATGGATAATTTTTACTTGCAGAGTTTTTACATACTTTTTATTCAATGCCAAATATCGGTCGGTATCATGTCATGTGACATATTAGGTTAAAAAAAATTTTTTAAATAAATTTTGAAAAAAATTATTCCTGACCAACAGATTTTTACGTATTAACAATGAGACGTATTGACCGTGATGAAAATGTGACGCTGATACGCCACTGTGCACGGAGAGATGCGCCGTGATTTAGCGAGCAAAACGTCATCAGGCTAAAAGGGAACTCTCGTGGACGGCAAGGGATGTTTTCTCACGCTCTGAATAAAAGGCGAGGGGGTAATTTACGCTCTGGCAAAGTTCCAGACGCTCTACATTATACGGATTCAGAAATGTAAATTTCAATAAGGCGAATGCCGGCCAATAAAATAAATAGAAATTACCATTTCTCTCAGTTTCCTAACCCTATCCCAGCAACGCTATCAGTTTAATTTTTCCCTTCCCCCCCCCCCCTCCCCCCAACCCTATTCTCTCGCCCTTCCGATACCCCCTTAACCCTCTATTTATCTATCTAGCTTTCAGTAGTTACTACCTAAAAGGTGGAACGTAGCCAGACGTGGCACTACGCGGTAGTGGCATGATGGTTCTCTGTAGGTAGGGTAGTTTCCTTCCCGAATTACTTCAGGCTGTAAGCCTTCCCCCCAAGTAAGAACACGCCCAGCCAACCGGCTATGAGCAAGCAAGTAAGTAAGTAAGAAAGTGGAGTGCCAGTTGCGAGAGCCACATGGGTAACTTCATTAAGTTGAATTAAAGTAAGTCGAGCAAAAGTCCCTAGGACGCTTGGATAATGTAATAATATGTTTTCTGTTGTCCCCCAGCATCATTAATTCGAGATTATGACAATTAAAAATCGAATTGACGTATCGTTAAGATAATAAAGAATTATCACGTTATTATCTTTAGAAAAAATTATTTCTCGTACATGACTCGGGCAACTTTGTACTCTCTTTTTTCGTAATATATCTCTGCCTCTACCTACCCCTTTTTCTTAAAAATTCTCAAAAAGCCATTCCATCCCATTCAGTCCAACCCGCTATCCGAGGGTTTTCTCGTGGATAGAGCTGGAGTGGGGTGAAATGGGAAATACTCGGGTCGCCATTTGGCCATTCGGGATGGGAATACAAAATGTATGGAACCCCGTAAAAATTGTTCCCCATCAGCCAATATCCTTCGTATCTTCTACCCGCCCAAGATTTGTTACTTCCTGACAGATATATTGGCGTTTTATGGAAAAGGACAAATTGGCCGTATCCTTGGGCGTTTCGTCCTATGGCCACGACCGTAGATACTTTTATTCCCTGGGAAAAGCATGAATTATGGCTACCTGCCTGCTAGCAATACAAGAGAGGAACTCTCTCTCTAGAAATATTTTCTTAGGACATCACCAATTCTTATCCGCATAAGGATACATTCACTCTCATTTAATCATACATTATATTACACCAAGCTGAAGAATTTTAATTACGATTAAAAAAGTCACGTTTATTTCCGACTGACATGTTCTAAAAAAAAAAAAGGAGTAAAATTTAACTAGACGAAAATCTCCAAATTCAATCTTTACGGAATATATATATATATATGTATATATACTAATGCATTGAATTTCAAATTTTTTATTTCATCCATCTTCTTCTTCAAAATCTTATTTAAAAATATTTCGTGACTCGTGACGTATTTCGCTTACGATCCGAGTTCTCAGTTTACCTTATTTCCCGAAACACGACGATTTCCGTCGTTTCAACCCCAAACCTCGTACTGTATTAGTATGTATTAGTCAACGGCGTGAGACGCATGTCAAAGAACGTATTCCTCCACGTTCTGTCCATACGTCGTCGTAAAAGAGGCAAAGGGCTTCCTAGGGTTTCTATACAGTCGAATATATAGGTATTCGGTTGTACAGTGTGCATAGAATATGTGTATACAAGTACACGAGAGTAAACTTCCTGTAAGCTCTGAGATCTATGGGCATATCCTGTCTAAGTATAAACGTACTATAGCGATCCATATACACATCCTTTTATAGACCATTCCTGCCTTTGTAGATCCTTCGACTCTGGTATAAATGGCAAGAGGACCCTCGCTGACGGTGTGTTTCTATACAGGTTATTCGTGCTGGGTGATTCAAAAGTTCACGGTCTATAGATCCATGTGGACCACTGACTTTTCGAAAAGAAACATCGGGACTGCGATGCGACCGTTTGAATCAAGTGATAAATAAATAAATCAATCTTACCAATTTGTCATTGCAAAAAAAAAAAATTTTACGAATTTCAAATTTTTAATATTTATGGATAGGATCTGGGGGAAAAACGAATTTTTGTGACACCTGCTTGGAAATTCTGATTTTCGAAGACCCGAGAGTGCGCGAGGTGCCCCATTTCGAAACCGCGAGAGAAAAGAGTTCGCGCATGCGCACATTTGAAATGTTCCATTTTTCGCAGTAGAGCTTTTTTTTGGCGCATGCGCACTGTTAGTGGCGCCATCGGGCACTTTTTATTTCATTCGTCTGCTCCTAAAATCAAACTTTACTTCACAGGAATCACAAGAGATATCGTGTATGGGAATTACAAAAAATATCGTGTATGGCAAGTACGGATAGACAATATCTGACTCGTCCGATTGCAGCACTCGAATATTACCCACTTTTAGCACTTGCAATACAATATATTATTACGATGATTATTTATAACAATGGAGAC
>JARQSV010000171.1:53354-71572 GCA_030142285.1 Calameuta idolon | reverse complement strand
TATAAACGTACCACGCACACTGGATCAAGGGTCAAGGGTCATTGGTATTGGGATTTGTCAAAATTGGAAATATCCGAATATGGATTAGATATTGTATAATTTGCTTTTCCTTTGCGATTAAAATCTACGCTTTGACTATCTGCTTCGATATATAAAAATTTACGAAAGAGACATTCGTCGTATTTCGTATCACTGATTCTTTCGTTAATTAAAATCAATATCGATATTTGGATATTGATACTGTTGTTTTGTGTGCCAGTAGAAATCCTGCTTCACGTTCGTTTCCACGTAATCGACATATGTGAACAGAGATCTCTGATTGTGGGACAACAACAACAAAAATTCCAATATTTTTCAAATTTCAAGCATCGCATGTATGAACGCAGCCTTATACTAATATCCCATTACTGATTTTCCCTGAACAAATGTTTATTTTCCAAATATTTTTCATCTTTGAAAATTCTTTACGTTTAACATTTTCCCATAAGATGAAAGAATCTTTTCAACAAGAAATTTTGAAAACCTTTGGAAGGATATCAAGAATAAAAATCGCGCACATTTAATTGTATCAATAAATCATTATTATTATAATTAATTAATCGTACCCTGTATTCAATAACCACCAGCGGAGACTTTAAATAGAATAAATAATTTCATTTAATTTCTCTGACACGTACATATACCGAATGTAATTTTTCTCGTATCAGTCCGTGATATATATATAATATACACACGTGTATGTCTACATATACATACAAATTTATCAAAGGGTAGTTTTCAGGACTTTTTATCTCGAGTATTGACTGTTATGAGGACATAGACTGAATTTTCGAAAAAATTATTTATACTACACACTCGGATTTTTGATGGACTAAGAAATGGTTTTCGTTAGGTTGGATTAGGTTAGAACTCCAATGTAACATGGCCCAAGACTTTTTTTTTAAAAGAAAAACACATTGGGTTGCCGTTGTGAGTGCAATACGTCCTCGAAACTGCTTTTTGACAAGTTTCTATACATATATATATATATATACCTATACATATAATAAATATACAGAAAGGCTGCCTCCCAAGACTTTGCCAGGGTTACATGAACTTCATACTTCCAGGACTGTCCCCAAAGTTTTTTGTTTTATCGCAACGACTACTTAGGGGACCATAAAGCGGCAGTCACACCGTATTTTTCCAAAAGTTTCCACTCTCAGCCACTCCGCTTTTCCGTGACGGGCTTGGAGATGGTCACGCTGGGTTAAGATTGTTCTAGAATTCCAATGTTGGATGCGTCAAGTTATTTTTTTTTTTTATATATTTTAGTTTCCCGTTGTGAGCAGAGCCCATTTTCATGCCGTCCTCAATCTAGCCTTTCTGTATATTTATATACACACAATATACGTAATTATATAGTTTCATACTAATACATAGTAATTCGTCGTAATCTTCATTGTCCAAGCAAGCTAATTAACACGTAATCAATATGTAATTACGATATCTCTCCAATTGCATAAGGAGGTATTGTGTGCCATGTGTGAGTGTGTGTGTGTGCGTGTGTGTGTGTATCAATAATATGTACATACGTAATAATCACTTGGCGACAACAATAGTCGCCGCATTGACTAGCATAAAAAACTTTTTGATTGAAGATTCTCCGATCGCGCGAAAACCAATTCGATTGGGCCATCGCGCTTTTCGGCACGACTCAATGGAATATATGAATGTATCTGATATCGTGGAATTTTCATCGCGAGAAAAATATTCGGGCGAGCGTTTCTTAGCCAAATTGTTGGAATCGATCGGGCAACCATTTTGAAAGAAGTCAAATTTGGAATATCGACCGAGAATATTATCGACCGAGGACCTCCGGCTTTGAATTGGTAGGTATATGACACGTTAATTTTTTCTTCAGATGACGTCAGTATACATATAAGATGACCATATTGTCCAGGGAATCGTGCCCTGAGATAAAATCTGTATATCCCAATGTTTGTGCCGTAAGCATTTCGAAAATTTTTTTTCTTAGGCTTCTTTTTTTTTTGAGCGAGAAGCGAAGTTTTGCTTTTCTTCTCCTCGGCGTAAATAAATTTTTTCGCATATTTCACGACTTCGAAAAAAAAAAAAAAATGCTTTTCAAAATGCACGCATACCGACAAACACTTTTAAACAATTAAAAGCGCCAATTTCATTATCAATAATTATTATTATAACTCTTTAGGAATGACTTATAGTTATTGACGATTAGTTGTTATGAGTCCTGCCATTACCAGCAAAGATGACAGTCCCGGAAGATTGGCTCCTGAAAAGAAATAAATTCGCTTTTTGAAAAATATACATAAACTACGTATCTGCTTGGCGAACATTAGTATGATATATTTATATTAGCAAAATTACAAAAAATTCCTAGAAACAGAAACATTGCCTTTCGCTGCTTGATCTAGTAACATTTTCATATACACATTTTGTTGATATTGCATGGAGACAATATTTCTGTCATCTATCCAACCCAAATTTGATTTTTCGAATTGTCTTTTTTTTTAATACATATTCTCTTCTTTACACACGAAAGTACACATACACATGTTTGACTGCTAGTAGAGAATAAGCTTCTTCCTTATTGCAAAATTGTCCACCAGATGGAACTAGCACTCATGTCGCAATACAGAACCGAGGGTGAGGACGAGGGGTAGGAAAAGACGATAATCCCGAATTGGCTGGCTGAAAATTAACATTCCGCTAGCATTTCGCGGTGTCTGCCTCGCGCTTTACTTTCTCCTAGCAACCCCTTTCTACTTCTCTTTCTCCCGTCGTCCACCGCCCCTCCCCTCCCCTCTCTTACAATTCTCTCGTCTGCTGGCAGCTTTCTCATGTTTTTAAATGAAGAGTCGCCATCTCCTACGACGCCTCCGTGTCATTTCAGTTACCTTGTCAGCCAGCCAGACGAGCCGAGAGAAAGGGGATGAAAGGTGGAGAAAGTGCTGATAAAAAAGAAAGAATAGCAGGGGGACGATGAGGACGGCGGGGACGGAGGGGAGGGTAAACGAACGAAACCGGCAGAAGGAAAACTGGTAGGAAAAGGTACACAAGCCTTATTGAATACATTATTAATAAGAACGTTGGATGGGTGATTAGCATAAAATTTTAACTCCGGCAAGAAAATCCATAGGGTATTTGCCATTTCCCTATTCATCCCTTAATTTTTTGTTCTCTTTCTCATTTGCGTCATCCTCTCTCTCCTCCTTTCTGTGGAACATCGTCTTTATCAAGTTGATAGAAAATTCCCCTCCCCGTCCCGTATCGCGAAATCTTTTTCGTACCGGGGGAATGTTTCATTGAGTTAAAGCTCCCCCCCCCCCCCCCCCCACAAGCTAAATTACCGGAGATTCCATTTAGTCATTGTGCGGTTTTCGTCACTGTGTCCTGGCGATACCCTACAGGAGCTTTTTGGGATATGGATTAACGGAATGAAAAGAGCGAAGCTCATCATGTCAACGTAGAAAAAAAAAAAATTTTAATCACTTGGACTTTTGCGGATTTTTTCATAAGCTTCGCCAGTATATTCCCTGGATCGAAAGAGATTTTTCTTAATGATGGATGAATCAAGATTCTCCGGTAGAAAATCTAAGTGATTTATGGAAAAGGAGCACTTTCAAATTTTACACAATTTCTTTGCCGGATATATTACGAAGACCTAATGATATTCTGGCCAGGGTATGTACATGAAATCGCATTACATATGAACGAGATCACGTTTTATAGCAAAGAGCCTTGAAGATGAGACTTTACTAGATCCTTACTGAAACAGACACAGGATATTGCGATCGGATCCACCATAGAGGACTGTGAAAACAGGACAGTCAAATCGCACGAATCCGGACGTGAAGTATACAGGTGCTTATTTCAAAGAAAAATGTACATACATATGAATTATAAAAATCAAGAAGAAAACCCATAAAAGAAAACTTGCGGTGTAATTGATTTTAAAACGGGGAAAATGTACTCGCTCTCGTTTCTGTTAGACAGCCATTATAAAATAGGGATTAACTATCCGTGACGTGACGGCGTCTCGTTACAGAAAGGCTGATCCGAAATTTCTAACCCAACTGATTCTCGTTCTACTATATAACTATGCCGGTAGGACTTTGCATGCAGGAAACGCCGTTCGTCGAGACAGCTCTAGCGGTCGTTGCGGGTACTATGATTTGGCCAGACAGTGGCTTTTCTATCAGACCAAATGAAGTTCGCCCGAGGATTTCCTGAAATAGAAGTCGGTTGATGCGCGTCAATTCAGCACTAAAAGGGAGATATATATATGTATACTTGACTGATAAAAAATCTAACACCTCTGGTCTGTGCCGAATGTGAAATTAATTAGATTTCTCAAAATAACGAACATTACTGATTTATCGATGTCGCTCTAGTTCAATATAAGGCAAATCCCGTCTAATAAATCTTTGCATTACTTTTGTCTGTTATATACAATGAACTGTCCATATTCCACTTATGAAATGCCTGCGCATACAGCGCACAAATAGAAAGCACACAAACGCTCTATAAGCTTCTTACTGTCCGGACGGATCGAGATAGAGACCGAATGAGATGCAGAACAATGAAAAAAAAAAAATCCCCATTGCATTCAACAACAATTCGTGGAATAATAATTTCGCTGAAAATTCGTCATTTCTATGCAACTAATCGCATTTACGGATTAGGTTTTTGATATCAGCGAGATAACG
The DNA here is from genome assembly GCA_030142285.1 of Calameuta idolon. Classification (NCBI taxonomy): domain Eukaryota; kingdom Metazoa; phylum Arthropoda; class Insecta; order Hymenoptera; family Cephidae; genus Calameuta; species Calameuta idolon. The sequence goes on along the minus strand of JARQSV010000171.1, from coordinate 66,845 downwards.
AGAGAAAGAGAGAGAAAGCGACAAAAAAAGGGGGAAAAAAAACCTTTAAAGTTCATCGTCGAATATGCATTATGAAAAAGCTTCTGAAAAAGTCCAGAGTCCGAGTGTTTCCTGTTTCAATGACTTTTTCACGAATTTCCGGTCAGCTCGATCGATTCGCGTTATCGGCCGCTGGTAACGATTTTTCAGAATATCCAGCCAACCGGAAGTGAGCATAAACCGTCGTCAAGTTATCCGCATTTGTATCTGTGACAACCCCCGATGAAGAGTAGAAGCGCGAGAGCATCTCGCCGATAGAAAAAGGGCAGGTAAATTCGTCTGACCAGTTACAGAATTTTCTACTGGTCCGCCTGTTGTTCTCTGCCATGCCTTTTTCGCGGTTATGAGAAAAGGAGGAAGAGCCAGAAAATTCAAGGGGCGTAATGCAGAAAGTGGCTGAAGTCAGTGCTACCTCGTGTAGGTGAGTGGCGGTGGAATATCCCTAGTGGCCTAGAGAAAATTCATCTCGAGCTCGCGGCAGCCGCCCCTCCAACCCCTCCATCCCCACCAACCCCCAAAACCCCTCGTTACAATGCAAACGATTGTTTTGCAAATTAGAGAGAGTTTCCGGGCACAATGCTGCCACCCAGCGCTTACGGCCGCTTACTAATTTCTGCCTATCTGCAGCAGCCCTCGTCACTGTGGCATTTCCGCGGTGGTTGCGTTGCGGTTTTTTTTTTAACTTGTTTTCACCCCTCGCCCTGGCTTTTATATACACCTACACAGTTTTGTATTAACCAATGACCCCTGGCGCCACCTACTTATAACTTGCGGGTGTGCTATTTCTGCCCATCCATCCCCCTTAACCCCCCCTTCAAAATTGCCATATTCTACAGCACCCCTTTGTACGCTTCAAGATGGTACGAAACTACCCCTCGTTGATTAAGTTTTGTTATTAGACAACCCTGTATTCCTCACGTGACTTTAAAACCGCGTACTCACATACCTTTCCGCGTATGCATGAGTTTGAGATTTTTTTTTTTTTTTTTCTTTTTTACGACATAAGTTTTAGACCCTGTTCGCTAAGCTCCATCTCGCAAGCATCCGTCACGGCAGTCGACTGGTTTCGTATATACTGATCCTGTGCTGGCGATATCCTATTTTAAAGGTCACCGGAGAATTGCCGTATAAGATTTTCATGAGTGGGAGAGATCGTGGGCGAGAGAGGAGGCGAAAGCTTTTCAAAAATTTACAAAGGTTACGATACGAGCTCTTTTGTACGTAATTTAACAATTTAAAAAAAAAATATATATATATATAAGCGTATTCTGACCTATTATTCACATATTCGTGCAAAGCTTCAAGAGCGGTGAAAGTCTTTTATTATATTTCCAATTCCGTATAGAGATGTCGCCAGTCACGAGAGTAGATATGGCCCTCGTTTAACCAGACCGACCAGGTAATAAATGGTTGGCGTGCCTATTACGTGGGGGAATGTACACTGATTAAAGGAGAGGTCTTTTTACGAGAATCTTTACGGCTCCGAAGAGAGAGGGAAAAAAATACCTCAGAAAGTCCACGAAATATACTGTGTATAACAAAACTTTAAAGAAAAGTGACTAAAAGAGCGAAGAGAAGGTTGAAAAATAATTCTTATCCTGAACCTCGATCTATGTAGAATTTTAACCTAACTTGTGACAATAGCTACACCCAAACATTCTCCCCCTAATTTTCTAGATCCTCGCAAACCCCCCCCCCCACCCCCCACCCCCCTTCTTACTCCATCACGGAAAACGTACCACGGACACGAAACACTAATAAGCCAAGCGGTTAGTTAAAAATGGCGGAAATTGCAACTGTGCACACGGCGAAAATTTAATAACCCGCCTCGGCGTGATCTTTGAAAGTTACGACGGCGCGCCATTATTAAATTTCACCACCCCAAGGCTTCGCCCACTTGGGGGTTGGTTGGTTTGAGGGTTTAGATGAGAATATGACAGGACTTCCGGTGGAGTTGGGTTCGTAAAAAAAAAAAAACACTAAAAAAAAAAAAAATTCGTAAAAAATTTACGTCAGGTTTTTGCAGTAGTTGCTGTTATCTGAACTTTTTATATTTTTCGTTTCTCTCGTCCTTACGTATTTCTGACATTAGGGCTAGTTTCCACTTGGTATAAATGTCGCTGTGGAATTCTGAACGTTATTCATGAAATTTCTAAATGAAAAATTTTTTTAATAAATTCTTTTTTCTTGGGTCCACTCACTATTGTACACGTATTCTCGAACGGAAGTGTAATTGGCTTCCCGTATAGATATTTCGCACTGCATCGTGATGGGTAGTTTGATCTTCTTCGCGTTAAGAATCGCCAGCGTCTCCACGTCGTAGCGACCGTCGCTTTTGTTTCGATAGCGATGTTTCTGATCGTCAAGGGGAATTCTGTAACAAGAAAGTATGATGAAATGATAACAAAAAAAAAAAAAGTTTCTAGTTTCCCCTCTCCTTTTAAAACTAAAGTCACCTCCATATCTATGCAAAACGCAGAGACTTTCTGTTTCAGCATATTCCGACTCGTTTCGATATATTCTTTTTAAAGTCATCCAGGGATTGGACTTTTTTTCCTCGGGGACCATGTCGAGGCTACTTTTTTCTTCCAACGTGGATTTCGATAGGAACTCCTACCGAGTTTCCTCTCTTCGTGAATGCCAGAGGGGTTGAACATTTGGGGGCCAGCAGTATTCTAAGGGGGGGGTCCCATTCAATTTCTCGCGTTTCGCGATACGTCTTATCAGAATCCGGCGTTTCTCCTCGTATTTCACATTTTATCGTAGGCTGAGCATCTTCATCTGGGACTGACAAGACCATAATGGCGCCTTGTCCCACGTTCCTACATCTTTCTCCACTACCGTGTGGCGTGGCCGGTCGCGCATTTACGAACGAGGAACAGGGTCGGAAAAATGATGGACCAAATCTCGCGAATCTAAAGATTCGTAAATTCCCGCCGCCGCCCCCCACCCCGTCCCTTTTTACCCAGATTTCGAAATCCCATCAACGTTGCTCGATTTCCTGCCCACACGGTAAGAGTTTCTATTGTCCTGCCCTAACAAATCCTGTCTTACATCACTTTCGATTATACAGATACCATATCCATGGAGACTCTCCCTGCTGACAATTTCATGCCGAGTCTCTTCCGTCCTATTGTTCAGACCTACCTGTCCTGAAGTATTCTCATTGTTGGTCGCGGATACAAGTTCTCCGCCGTGCAAATCATCGCGAGCCGATGCGAATCTCCGTAGCCCCTTTGAACTTGCCACCGAAAGTCCGTTTCTGGTGCTGAAATGAAAATCAAAGAAATTTTTTTAAAAATCATCTCTACAAAATTTACGGAAATTTCACTTTTTTACGTAAAAATACCATCATCGGACCCTGTATTCAGCGATCCAACGATAACGCTCCGTTTAATCCCTCGCGATCGCGTGTCACGTGACGCGGAAGAAATCCCCAAAAAATTTAATATTCCACGGAGCCTTCCGTAAGAAAAATTCCCGAGACGCACACGGTAAACACCGAAATTCATTTTCATACCCATTTTCCTACGAACCCTGGGGTTCCTTCTTTATTTTTCTCTCTCTCTCTCTCTCTCTCTCTCTCTCTCTCTCTCTCTCTCTCTCTCTCACTCGCTCTCAACGCCCTTGCACGTTTCTGCATAAAGAGGACTCGCGCGTCGTCACTCCACTAACTCCTTCGTACCTAGGTATTTTTTAATATGCACATCGCATAAAATTTTATGCATTAGTGTACACACCCCGCCGCAAGGGGTTGACTAGAGGCTCGGTGGTCGGGGTTACGGTAGCCACATAATTCATCCATATTCATAGGGTAGTTCAGGTCCCAACTCTAATATGGTACCCTCCAGTATGCGTGTGGCAGATAGGATTGGTGGCTGTGTAGGTTAGGTGTCAGATCTTTTTCATAAGCCAACGAATAGCCCCGTGAATGGGGGGTGGCGGGGGGGGGGGGGGTTAGCAGCCTAGGGGAGAAAAGGGCCGTGTTACTCGACAAACGCCCACGTACATAAACAGTAGCCACGTAACGCCAGTTAAACCGCGAGCGACAGTTGCAGTGTACTTCCATGCTGGATGTAAACGATGACGTAACTATAGTATTCGTTTCGGTGATATATACATATATGTATGTGTATATTTTTTAAGAAGGGTAGTTTTTCAGGACTTTTTGCTTTTTGTATTGTAAAGAATTTTTCCGTTACGAGGTGTTTAGCAGGAAAGTCCTGATAAAATTGACATACCGAAGGTATACTGTCAGGGCCATAAAGCGGCACACACACCGAATTTTCGAAAAAAAAAAAATTCTGACGCGTGACAGACGGAATTGTGACGGGCTTGGAAATGGGCTACGACAGGTTAGAGTAGGTTAGAACTAGAGCGCCACATGTGCCAAGGTTTAGTCTTTCTTTTTTAACACATTCGCTTGCCATTACTCCTAACTACCCTTTGAAAAGTTTATATATACATATATGTGTGTGTGTGGTATATATATATATATATATATATATATATATATATATATGTATTACCATACTGATTACGCATTATATATACTTATAAAACGTCCAGGACGAACAATGTAAAAAGTTAAGACAAAGTATTCTGCGTCTAGAAAAAAAAAAAAAAAGTTCGAAGCAAGGGCTACTTAGTAACTTGCGGCTAATTAATAAAGTTCTCAGCTATAATAAATTTGATAATATCAGCGAAACAGAGCGCGTTACAATTTCACTTTATATTAATGTCATGGGAATCTCGTAAGGTTGACGTTAACCAAGAACGATGGTCTCTCAGGATGCTACGACGCTATTTTCAGCCTAGTCTCGTTAAAAATATATATTCCCTAGGTCAACAATGCCGCCCTAACAAATTCAAAACTTAAGTTTCGTTGCTCAAATAATACTCACAGTATACGAGCATCCAGCCGCTGGCTTCGGCTTCCTCGTATTGCGTCGATATGACGCAGCGCACCTTGCCGGTCAGATCGTGTCCCGGTTTCACGAGCTTGACCGCCCTGTACATGGTGTCCGGATTTTCGCTGGCCTTGTACGAGGGGTCGATATATTTGTGAAATTCGTCGGAACCCGTAGGCTTGTTGCCGCGTATCCACTGATAGATGACATCTTGATTCACGTACCATTTTATCACCAGCGCGGTATTCATTGATGAATTTATTACGTAGTTGCAGTCGAGCACTATTGGCTGATCAGTGCCAGCTTTAACCACTTCGGGTATATCCACACCGGTGATGTTAATCGCGAGAACGTCTGCAAGCATAACACACAAAATGATCCGATTAGTAGGTGTATATATAATTATTGAATTAGCCAATTTTTAGGCTCTACCGAAATTATCTGGGAATTACGCAATTACGCTATACTGGAGTTTAGAAATTTCTTCAGTCGCCGGATCAACGGCTCCGCGGAATCCCTCACCCCACCCCCTCCCCTCTGAAAGTCACTAGGATTTCTACGCGCGAACGAGGCGATCCTCGGCCGTTCAGAGGTTGGCAACATTGTCGTCGGGTTTGCGCGTTTAATTTAATTTCCCCAACTAGTCGCAGGCAGACACGCGCAAACTTAGCCGAGAAAGTTAGAAGGGACGTAATGTCGGTACCTAATGTAGGGTACCGACCTACGTTGGATAGGTATATATATATATACATATATATATATATATATATATATATATATACACCAGAGACTCATGCATATTTATGAAATGTAATCAATTAACACGCGCGCATTACCTATTCCTTCGCTCAAATGCGCAGAGCCAAGCAGACGGCGTAAGATCCTGGGGAAATTGCAGGAATTCACTAGGATTTTGGTAAGGGTTCCTGATACCTGAGACGGGACAAGGAAAATTCATACTACGAAGCGTACGTTTCGCAACGAGAGAGAGAGAGAGAGAGGTTTAATTATTTCTCAATAATTTTTTATACCAATTTGAGTTAATGAAAATTCGAAACCCTTCGAAGTTTTAAAAACCGAATGTACCTTCCCATGAGTATTAAGAATAAGCTCCGTGTTTTGTCAGGCGATAAAAATAAAAATAAAAAAAAAATCATAAATTATGAAAAAAAAAAACGTTTATTAAATTAATATAAAAAAATATTGGCTCTCGGTCCATCCGCGGCAGAGGTTAATACCATTTTGTAATATTCCACAAAAAGCCCCGCTGATGCTGTTCCGAAGAGAGTGCCCAATATAGTAGTCAACGTGGCTAACATTGTGTTACCGATATTCGCGTGTCAGCTATCGTGCAACCAACCCTTTTCGCATCCTGCGAGATTTGCAATGGCGATCATGGCTGCCAGTTAGTCTGGATCGATAGAGAATTAAGTTATTACGTGTACCAGTAAGTAGCGCGACACGCTAGGGGGTGACATTTTTTTTCATCGCACCACATATAGAAAACATCGTTACTGGTTATTAGTGTTATTACCCATTCCATGGGGGTGATAACGTGCTTTCTCGGAGTAACCCTCGTAAACGTAAATTAGGTAGATACTAATTTCCGAAAGAAAAAAAAAAAAAAAAAAAAATTATATGCCAAGACACAGAACGTCCTAATAATTTATTCACGCTACACTTCCCTAAGGGTTTAATCCAATTTTCCAAAATTTTCTAAAATTTTCACGCCAACGCCTATCACCCTGTTATCGTTTAATCGTACATGCACACGAACCCTGATACTGTAGTGGTAACTGCTAGGCACTGTAATAGTATAGAAACGCATCAACCCCAACGCAAAGGGTATAGAAGAGCTTTTTTTTCTCGTAGGGGTGTGAATATCACGTGGCGCAATGGAGCTTTCATAATGGGACTGCATACGAGTACGGTGACGTCACTATGGCTGTGCCCGACTAAAAAGGAATGCGCAAGGTAGTTACCACCCCCCATCTCCACCCCTCCGGCACTACGAAAAGACGGACTGAGAGCTTGAAAAAAAGGGTTAAAGGAGAGCTTGAATATAAAATCAGTGACTTCAAGTGCGAATGGAGTGAACTTACGCTAGCTTAGGGTTCAACCCGTACAAAAGGGTTGTAGGTGGTTCAAACGTAGGGTGCATGACCAAAGGGCTGAGTGGAAAAGGATCCTTTGTAAAATACCGACGAGAAACACACCATTTCGTTCCTTCCCGCCCTCACCTTATTTATTTCACCTTTAACCCCCGGAAGAATACCTTCGTCAGGGGTAACGGTTGGCGGTTGAGTGGAAGGGAGGGGGAAGAAAGGAATCAACTCCTGTTTTTTCCATTTGCCATCGGTGCCCTGAGATATAGCCCACCCGGTTAGAAAATGTCGAATCGAAATTCGTTTTCGTACTCTTCAACCTTTTTTCCCCGTCTATAGGGAATGTCACTAGATCATTGTTTTTTTTTTTTCTAAAGTTCATTTTTTGGAAACACTCGACTCTTCGATCGCGTACGGGGCCGATCTTTGCGTGAAAAATGTCAGGTTAGGTCGAACCTATTTATTCGCGATATACTGTACACAGATGGCGTGCGATAACACACTTGTCAATCTACACCCATTTTCCAACCCCTTCGCATGTGCTCCCACTGTTAATTGCTCGTTTATCGAAAGCAACCCCGCGCGTTATACGACGATGGCTCGTTACAGGATCCCCGAGTGTTCCCGAGGACCTTGCCGAGGTAGAAGGGGAAAGAGTAGGCGGATTATTGGATTACCACGTGTTCACGTGGTAATACAGAAATTTACCTAAGAAACGTCAGCCTGCTAATTTTCGAGTTATCAATTTTTCATACCAATTTTCTTAATCATTAAAGCCATTAAGACACGTTAAATTACGAACTGCGCTGCCAACGCAAAGCAACGTAACAAGAATCATTCTGCTCGCAGGCATAATTACTCATTCGTATATTCAATTCGAAATTAACGATACGAGTTACTCAGTGCAAAAAAATCTCTAGACCTCATCGAGCAATAATTGGCATCAAGGGAAGAATTCGTGGTAGAGATTCAAGGTAAAAAAAAAAAAGGGGGTTAGATTTCCTTCCCTTGCCACTACTTTTTCTCATACCTCCTAGGTGTCAGTTTAGGTTAGGTTAAGGATTTACCCTCGGTCCCATCGAACGGTAGGTCTCGATTCGACTACAGGGAAGCCATCTACGGAAGAGATTTTCTTGAGGATTGATGATAAGGGTTTGGGAAGGTATAAAATTGCATCCAAGTATTTACGTAGGACCAGGTATGGCCTCTCGCAGTTGTCGCCAACGTGGTGACGAGTTCCCTACTTATTTTTTTTTTTTTTTTTTCATATCTAGGGATAAAAGGGGTTCACGTCACGAACGACAAAATGAATAATCGCTATGAGTATAGTACATGCTAGTCTTTTGCGTTACCGTTTGCAATCAGTTAATTTAATTATTTTATACCGTATAACTGATGATATCGAAAGCTTATATATATATACATATATATACACTATATTAAAGTTGCGGTGAAAGGGTTCACACTGAAGGGGACACCGAGAGAGTTTTGTGGCAAGGCTAATTTTTTTTTTTTCTCATGAATTAATTACATCTTAAAATTACCTTAACCTAGTCGCGCGCGTTAAGGCTTACAGTGTGCGGTGGAACTGTGGGTGTGTATTGGTATGGGAATGTCTGTCAGTCTGTGGGTCGGTATGTCCAGTAACGCTGCGGCCGTTATAAGTGTGGTTACGTACTCTTTCACTCCCCCCCCCCCCTCTCTTTCTTTCTCCCCCCTGCCCTCACCGCGCTTTCACTCCCAAATCTCACACGGTGCTCTCCTCGTCTCTTTCCATTGGTTTTCTCGTCCACGCTCCTCGCATCTCGCACCTTTCGGGTCTCCTGCAACGACGCGGGGCGTCTCGGTCGAGCAGCGTCGTGACGAAACGGACACATTTACACAATATTCACAATTTTCGCAATAAACATGAAGTAGATTTTGCTAATATTATATAGTCTATTATCAAGCAGCTATGCTATACTAGGATCCAGCTAACTATCCTGATCATATTACAGGCTTTGTATATCAGAGTCCATATAAGTTAAGCTGACGTAAGCCGCCCGCACTGTTGCCAGACTCTCGATTTAACGTACAGGCCGTATCACACAGTCAATAAATAATTGTTAATCAGTGATCGCCCAGTGCGAAAAAGACTTTCACGATCTTCATCGTGAAATCAGACGACGTAATCCAAAGCCGGTAAAACGTTTAGATTATTCTTTAAGACTTTAAATTCTATTCTTTTTCATTGCCGTCTATATTTATTCAGCAATTTCCCAATGTGTTGCCAAATAACAAAAGTTTCTTACCGACGGATATAGGAAGTTGTTGCGCAATCTATTGCCATAGGGAGTGTCGGTTTTATTTAGGACCCTTAATAGGTTGACTAACGTAGGTAGTTGAGAGCCTATTGACATCGGCAAATAGCAAATTTGAAATTCACTATGGGGACACGTGATCCGGTGTACACGCGTAACTGTAACCAACCAGGAAATTCATTCGTAATACACGCCATGCTAATTAACAAGGTAGAAATATTAAACCCCATTAATTATGTTATGTGCTTGTCGCTGAAGTTTGTACCCCCTGCGTAACACACGTCGACCAAGCTGCCACGCGGCGCCGTGACCTATCTAGGGGTGGTTTGAAACGACAGAGACACCGTGTATCAGAAGGGTGGCAGAGAAGGGGGAGTGGCTAGGGGGGGGGGGGCTATCAAAAGGGGTTGGAAACGTGAAACCTAATTTTACGAACTCAAAGGGCTCAAGGTAACCAACACTCAATTTGTCGGACTCTGATGAAAAGATCCTCTATTAACGTTTCACTTGTATGGCATCGTCTTAATCGTACAATTTTGGTAGGCAAACATTTTTTTTTTTTGACAAAAAAGTTTCAGACCGATGAGGCATTTTCTTTTTTTTTTTTCCAAAATCATACATAAAACGTTAACCGCAATCGCGCTAAAATTTGTTCACTGTGATATGCTTGTTTTAGAAAAACTGGCCTCTAAGAACGATTGCAGCTATTGATTTTATTATTGAATTTTATGAGGTCTAACTTTATCGATGTGTGCTATGACGTAATATATTTAATTAAAGTCACTGGAGCGTACGGAAAATCGTATGGCTATAGGCAGTTTATCTTTGAAGTCAATAAGTCAATACGTCAGTCTGGTTCAATCAAAATATATCCGTGCGTTATATTTCACATTATTGATATATATTGGTGTTATACTTCATGGCCACCGAGCTACACTAAATCGTCCAGTTTTGATATTCTCGATCAACATGTAAATTTTATCATATTTCCCAGGTAACTGACGGATAGATAAATATTCTCGAGCTCTTTCATTTTTACCCCAAAATCTCGCGCCACCGATTGCCCGTGTGTGTAAAAATAAAAATATATTTTTTTTTTCAGCCCCTTTATATCATCCTCCAACTGTTACTCTGTACATTCGTTCCATCTCATTTTTATTATTCCCGTTATTTATGCGCACAAATGAATATCGCACTGTCCGACCCGTCACGATGATCTCACACGGACCAGGTCGCTGTAAATTTCGACATTTTTACATTTACATATGCTTGTCCTATATGTTATACCGTCATGTATCGTACGGTCGTGATGTCCTATTCAATTTTGATCGAGCGCTGGAAAGATTTCTTTTTCCTTTGTCATACGGCGTTGGGAAAATATTGTGACATGGAATATCACATTGTGACTAATGACAGTTTATTTATTTCTGCCCGTCTCTATTGTCCATATAAGACTAAGATATTGTATGATATATTAATATGCGTTATATCATATATTTAGTTCGTACCACAAATAGAACTTCTAAACATCCTACGCTCTAGACGATCAACCCTGCTCTATCTGGTCAGGCCGAAGCAGCCTGAAGTGAACCCAGTCGGTAATGTAGTTTACTTCCTAGTTCAGGCTAGAGACGTGCAGTTTGATCAGACGCAAACCTGCCTTGTCAGGCATTTATGAGTACTGCCGATAGTTATAAAGTGAATTGAGCTTTTTTCTTCTTCTTAATTATTTCTACGTATACGAAGAAATGCAGGTAATCAAATATATAACAAAAAAAAGAGAGAATAAATAATCGCATATAAAAAAGTAGAAAGAAAAAAAAATTATAAGTAGAGAATGGAAATGAAAATTTTTTGAAGTTTCTAGCAAAAAATATTTCACGGCTATCTTGACGTTATCGATCAAACGGGCGTTTGATGAATTTTTTTTTTCTTTCGTTTACTTGTTTTTGTTCTTTCTTTTATTTACTTCTCGAGTAAATATCTACGTGTCCTGACGTAATTAAATTTATTTCACTTTCACAATCTGTATTTTCCTTTTTTTTTTTCTTGGCAAACGCTACCGAAACCATTCGATAACGAGCGACCGCATATCTTCTCTTCCGATTGGACAATTGGGAATCGGAATTCTACGACATCCAATTACAACTCGCGCAGTGTGTATTATCGGTTTACAGGACTATTGGAGTGCAAGTTCGATGTCAGCCGTGTATATTTATGAAACGCTTTATTTAACACGTGCTTGCACCTCCGTGAGGTAAATTGGTATGGAAAATTCGGTCATGAAAAAAAAAAAATAGTTTTGAATTAGTTGAAAACTTGAAATAACAGGGAAACTAATAGAAATTCTATATTGAGCCAGTCGCGAATACCAGAGGAAGAGAAACAAAAATATACAGGGTATAACGAATAAAAGTGTACAAATACGCAATTGTGTATTTATTCAAGTGGGAAGAATCCACTCGCGTGTTTCCAGGTTTTGTCTCTGCATCTGTTCTGCTGTCACCATACTTTTTTTATTCGTCTGCTTATTATTATTATTGTAAGATTTAATAAATCTACTTCCACGGGGTAAACGAATCTAACGTTTACCCCTCCCCCTCCTCATTTCACAAAAATTCACTACCATTTTTTTACGTGTGACATAACGCGCTCGGCTGTGAATAAATCACTAGTATTAGAGTTCACGGCAGGTTCGTTTTTATAACCGAGCACATATAAATCCTTATTTATTTTTCTCTGCTTTAAGATAGAAAACTGAATTTTGGTGACTTTTTATTTAATTGTTAAATTTCAATTAGACATCCAGAGGCCTCTAAGATATGAAATTATGCACTAGGGTACAATATTTATCTGGTCGTGTGTTCTAACTTCGGAAGCTATAATGTTAATCTTTTAACCCATGTAATACATACCGCGTTTTTCATACCAAGCGTATCAGCGAAAGTTTTGCTGCAATCATTTCATTATAATTGTAAAACCACATTCAGATGGTACATCTCTGCTGAAAAAGCCTGTATATACATGTTCAGATAAATTCCTATAAATGCGCGTATAAGTATCGATAAATCAGAGTATTATATCAATTTTTGATTATATATGGTCGTAGCAATCGATACACCATGGTCCTTAATCACCCATAAAAATTCCCAATCGTCCATTAAGAACGTTAAATTCGTCTTGCTATACGACACAATAGATTCTCCAGGACTTTATGTAGTCACCTCGTAAAATCTAGATGGATATTATTATTTCGACCTCGTAAAATCTACTTTATTCGCGCTATCAATTTATCGCGTGAAATCCATGTTATCCAAGGGGGGTTGTAGGATCAGAGAGACTTTCTTGGAAAATCTAGTAGCATCTCACTTCGGTGTCTCTTGAATTCCTGTGACTGCCGTTCATCGGTACAAACCATAGGGTATTTTCTACTGAAGCGCAAACACGCTGAAACACGCGCCTTTCATTTTCTGGAAATTTAAAAAAGTTTCTTGAAAAATCTTCGAGTGGCATCTCACTTCGGTGTCTCTTGTCTCTAGAATTCCTGTGACTACCGTTCATCGGTAAAAACCCTAGGGTATTTTCTGCTGGGGCGCAAACACGATGAAACACAGGCCTTTCATTTTCTAGAAATTTAAATACGTCTCAACCTCCCTCCGGAGGATCAAAGGAAAAGCCATGATTTTTCTCCTTACGACAAGAAGGAAAAAAGGGGAGTATTTTTATATTCCGCGGCTGGTGTAAATTTTCAGCATGTGAAAAATCCATAAGTCGCAACGAGTTCACACTGATAAGGGAGCTGGAGCAAAAAAGTGGGCTGAAAAATGGTGCAGGGTGAATAAAAAAAAATATATATTTATGAGTTTCCTGAATTTATAACGTGATATGTATTATTCGATTCGTAAAGAAATCAAAAACTAAATGAGGGTGTTTTAACCGAAAGATTCTGTAATCTGAAGAACTTTTTAGTTCTGCCATTTTTAACGCAATCCAGTATCTCACTGATGGTCATTACGAATTTTTTTATATTTAGAGGCCAGTCGAGTTTTTAGAGAAGAATTTTAAAACATATCTTAAAGTAATATTCCATGAGAAGCATGAGACCGATATGGATCCGAAAAATTGGCTTTCTGTCCA
>JARQSV010000171.1:33020-53254 GCA_030142285.1 Calameuta idolon | reverse complement strand
AATATTTCGTAATCATGGCAATACGCGCATCGAAAGCATATCAAAAGTTTCTAGAAATATCCCAGCTCTCTTCGCTCTAACCTCTATATCTGATTGCCCTCTTTTCCTACTCTGACATCTTTTCCTGGTGATAAAGTAAATCAGAATAGATCGGAGAACGATAACTAACTAAAGCACACCTTAAGCTCTTCTATGGAAGCATAAGCCAAAAAAAATCGGCTTCCCTTGCTCTAAAGGTTAAAATATAATTCCTTAAGATTTTTATCGTGCTTACCTTTAACGAATATGACCAGCAGGAACAGCACAAAAGCGATCAGATGGTCCGTAACTCTGATATACATTTTTCTTGTTTTGAATTTTGAATAACGTTTATTTTGTCATCCGCTCACGTACTACTTTAATACACTGCTAAAAGTACCATGACTTTCTTTTCCCTCACGACAAAGTAACACTTTATCACTCTTTTGATTAATTGGGCTACGATTAATGGGTCAAACACTGTAGTTTGTTCACGCTATAAGGATAGTCTTTTTAGCAGAACGTTACGTGCGATACATGCTTAAGAGGGAAGCCCGTTCCACACAAGGTAAAATGTTTGAAATTTACAAGATAAATGTATTGAACTTTAATACAACTAGGCTCATGTGAATTGGGGGTTTCTGAAGGAACTTCAATGATAAATATACAAAACTGGCCACGACTATTGCATCATTTAGCGATTAAGATACACAATGTCGTATCAATCACGTATTGACTCTGTACAAAGAAAATTTTCTTTAAAACATAAACAGAGTATATTAATCATTTTTCACTGACATCGACTTATTCCTTTTCTTTGCTAAACTTTACACTGGGTTATAAAGTTTCGATTATCCGAGTTAAACGACTGTAAAAGTTTCTAACCATATTCAATGTTATCGCGACATTTGGTATTAATTATTCTTATCTTCTCTTAAATATTCACAAAACTATCTTCGAATAACTTGTGGCCTTTTGAAACTTTGTACAGGCGAAAGTCATGCAACCACTTTTAATAATTCTCTTAGTGTCCGAACGTTGCACCATTTTCAAAATGCAAAGATATACATACTTTCTTAAGAGAAATTTCTTAAGAACGCAAGAAATTTAGAAAAAAAAGATTTTTCTTTTGTCACGTAGGCGTCGTGGATTCTTGTAAGTTATCGAGACTAGACTCACTAATCGTCACTAAACACGAAACTACGTATGTTAAGTGAACAAAAATATATCACGATTAATTCTCTCCATAGTAATTTATATTCATTGTCTTCTTTTCGCGTTCCATTATTCCAAGGTCACCAGAAGTTTATTGAGACACGAATTATCTCATGGAAAAGTTTTACAACGCGACCCGAACCCCACCGCAGTTTACGATAGACTGAGTATACGATTGCTGTCTTGTTACTCGGGGAAAAGCTCATGGCACTGGAGGACCGTTCGGTCTGCGCATGCGCATCATCCATTGCGCTTGCGCGACTTAACGACTATTTCGAATTATCGTGAGATCATTTAACGGAAAAATGTAAGTTCTAGTTAACGTACGTTTATCAATATTGCAGATTTTGTTTATATCAGTGAACGTTAATTTACAAAATGTATAACACAGGTATTACTAGGCGTGCAAAGAGAGAAAAAAATGTATGTAATTGTACAAGAGGTACCCCTAGTAACGTCGTTTTCTTAAATCGTCGAAAAAATTGAAAAATGGACATCGTATACATATTAGGTACTCCCAATATTTCATTCTGTAAGACATTATTAATTCTTTAGTACTATTAAATTAATATTACTAATCTTGTGAAAAGCAAGAAATTGATCGTACGTTGTATCTGCTCGTAGAATATTTTGAAAGATTCCGTGCAACTTTCCGTACTCTGACATTATTCCTTAATTTACCATATTACGCGGAACGTTAACTTTTATCTTCTACGAGCTTTTAACTTTTTAACCATTTTCACAGTGAGTCATGGAACATTGGGCTTTTACAGTGGCTGACCTTTTTTATGCAATATTATCAAATGCCTGTAAGCTCTATACTAGGGTAATATTTATAGAGTCAGCTTGCCAGCGTTATTGATATTTGCAAATATTTAATGTATAAGTTTTGCTCATTTCCAGACTGTACTGTATGTACATGTATCATACTATGTTGACATATTAACAAGCAAAATGCATTGGAAAATATTTGCCGCCGTACGATCTAAAATATAGTAAATTTGTCAGTCAGAAGTCCCGGCATAATTTCGTCGAATATCCCAAAATTAGTTACGCTCTCAAAAATGCAATTTTCACGTTTGCCATATGAATTTCCTAGAATCAACTTTATTGGAATTGATTGGACAGGGGTTAAAAAAAAATCGATCAAATACATAAATTATTTTTTTTATTTTGTCTCTCCATCTTACCAACTTTTTCTTTACAATCGTCTATAGTAATTTTGACGCTGTGCCAGGTGGCGGCCCCTAGCCAGGATCCCATAAACGCACTATACGAGTTCAAGGATCTATCCTCGATTTTGTAAGAATCCTTTGCAACCTCATGACATTTTTTTTTTTCGTAACAGTCATAAAACTTTCAATCTAACAGCAATTACACTCTACCGTTAGAATTTCCCTCGATTGTCCTTTTTCTCTTTCTTCTATTTTTACGTCCTTTCTATGCCCTACTTTCTTTATCTGCTGGAAACTTACAGAGAATCAGGACGTTACGTAACGATTCGAGGATTAGGTATCACATACATATACATATATATACATATGTATGTATCACATATATATGTGTATATAAGGACCAATAAAAGATACAAAAAAAAAGTGTCGAAGCTCGTATCAATCCCGATGCTTTTATTGGAAATCCATAAAATTACAACACACGCTTGTCGCAACAACAACAACAACAAGAACAACAATAGCAAAGTAAAAACTTGGGGTGGATCATCGGTACATACAAGGAGTTTCAGGTTGGATGGCTGATAACCAGAGGAGGGTTGGTTCGTTGCGGTACATAGAGACGTGGTGGGTTTAAGGGTGTGTACGGAGGGGAGAGCGATTAATGAAAAAAGTAAAATACAAAAAATGCTAAAGGGATATAAGAACGTTAAAAAAAAAGTATAAAGTAGAGATCGAAGAATTATCCAGTAAGAAAAAAAAATGTATAAATAAATAAATTTAAAAAGAGTGTAAACTACCCCCTAGCGTACGATTCAGGTAAACGAAAGCTTCGTATTTCTATCGCATCGAGCTTTCGATATATCCCGGCGACATTTACGGTGACCATTCGAGCTTTTCATGAAACCATCCTGATATGTTCAGGAAATACGTCATTTCCTTGCTATACATGTATATACAATACACATACTTATATGCACAATTGTACGAGGTACGTATCTATACCCTCTGCAATGGCGTACATATATTTTTTTCTTTTGAAAATTTTCAGACTTCATCCTTGCCATTTTATTCGGGGTTTTTATAATTTTTTCTTCAATTTTTTTTACAAGGTAAACGCCATGCGATCGAGCTTCGATTGTCCACGACTATATGTAAGCGCGGAAATTATTATTATTATTATCGTTATCGTTATTGTTATTTTTATTATATGATCATATCAATAGATAATTACAATTTTTATTTCTATTTACAATATATAATATAACGTAAATGATCATTTTTTTGAGTTTTTATTTCCTTCTTTTGGTTCGTTCTCTCTTTCTCACGCGAATTTGTTAATTATTAAGCTATTTACACACTTGTCATTAATTCACGATTAAAACGTTACCATTGGGACGAATAATTTTTTGGTGACATTTTTTTTTCTTTTCGCGAGACGCGTTACTTACAGATGTCGACGCCGACGTCTACCGACCGATAGCCTAATCGGTTCTCACGTGGGCGGTCGGACGTGCGTATGTTGTTGAATTTCTAGCGGTCGGTAAAGTGTTAAGGATAGAAGAAAAAACAAAAATTGATACATACACGCGGATACATCAACGGGTTTTGCAATTATTTAAAGGACTTTTTTTTGAGGTCTTTTTATATCCTTTTTTTATATATATGTATAATAAAAATTCATTCAACGTCTCAATATTCATACAGGTGAAATATCTATATGGTAATTGCCAGAAAATTACGGGCTTTCAGAATTAACGATTAGATTTTATATTCTAATTTTTTCCTTTGTTCTTTTTTCCCTCCCTCATTTTCTTTTCTTCTCACTCACTCTCGTACGTTATATTCTCTTCTTTTGCTCTCTCGTATCGTGATATTTATCTCCCTCTTCTATATGTATATGCTGTAATTTTCATATCTTATCTTCGCATTCCATTTTTGTAGGGTATACCCATTTAGCCATTGATGACGTATTTTTTGAAATTCCAAAAATTTTTCATACCGCTTAACATCACTCGAGTCAGAATTATCAAAAAGAACGTCACCATTGAATTGGGTGAATTGAAAATAAAAAATCTTTTCAGCAATAAGATTCAACAATTTTTTATTTTCAAAATCTTATCGAAAGATATCGAAAAGGCGAATAAATTATGTAATTCAGGCTGCTTCACAAAATATAACAATTTACAAAAAATTCATACAATCATCAGTTTTATCGTCAAGAAGAAAACGTTCATTATCCACATATAGAATTATGAGACAATAATAATAATAATTCAAACATATTGTTTTCATTTGTTCTTTTCTTCGCTACTGAAGTGTATCCTGTACAAGGATACGTATTATTACACACGACTGAATCATAACCCAAATACAATCACTGTCATCCTTATCGCGTTCCATTGTAATAGCCTATTAATAGTTACAAAGGTAATCGTTATCGAGTGATTAAACGAATTTCCACAAAAGCAATAAAGATAATGAAAGAAAAAAAAAAAAATAAAAATTTTTGACAATCGAAAATTGTCCTATTATACTCCTTGATTGTTTGTTCGACAATATGCCTTGTGAACATACAAATTCGATATTTTAACAATCGACATCATCCCCCATCAAACCACGTCTATTCAATCTCTTCAAAAGCTTTGCTAAAACGCTCATATATACGATTTCGCACATTTTGCGGTACGAGGTTACCGAAAATTCGCGAATACGAATGGAGTTGGGAATTTTGTATTAAATAAAAACGATTCGTTAATGAAAATGCACGTGACAACGATGGCGCCACCGTCGCTGAATCTCGATTGGTCGGTATAAATGTTTTTCACCTTTTCACTTAAAAGTCCTTCTTTTCTCTTTCGATTAAAAGCTCCTGCGTACCTATATTAAAAAATAATGAACCAAAGAACGAAGAAAGACAGGCATACTCGAATTCATCGTTCTTGTATAAATATACAATAATAAAAGAGTGTTGAAGGTATGTCGGTATTATTTTTCTATTTTATTTTAAAATGCTATTGTATAAGCTTTCCTTACTCCGTCTCGTGGACCAACGGAAGTCCTTACTTTTTTTTTTTTTTACAAAATTACAAATTAATCAAATACATTGAAAGCAACGTGGAACATGAGTTACGCATTATAGTTTGACATTTTACCAATATATATAATAATAATATATATATTATATATTAATAAAATGAAAAAGAAAATATAGATACAAAAGGCGGACATAAATTGTGCAATTGCTTGAGGGGCAAATAGTTTTTCTTTCTTTTTTTATTATTCTAATCAACTGTCCATAAAATCTATAACAAACAGAAGTCAATCCTTTGCTCCTTTGTTCGATATCGTTAAATAAATAATTGCTGCAATTTTTCACGATACAACGTACAGTATCGTTTAAAAATATTTACACAAAATGTAAAATCGTAATATACGGTTATCAGGATAATTGGTACTGATAGAAAAAGCGGCGCGTGATTCGATATGGATTTCAATAAATTATTTTTTTAAATCGACAGACAATTGACAATTTCATTTGTATTATCGCAAAATCTTATTTACCTTAAAAATACGTGCACGTCATATCGTGTGTTTGGCGTTGTGCACCAAAAATTTGTTTCGTCACTTTTTTTCTTTCAAACAAAATAAAAAAATGAAACAAAAAAGTTTCTTTACAGCAATTTCAATATCATTTTCTCTCAATCTGACAATATATCAATATTATATCTCTGTTATCATTCATATTCTTTCCATTCTTTTAGGCCTTAACTGGTAAGACCGATTCTTTTTCTTTTTTTTTTTTTCTTCACGTAAAATCCTTGTTATCTTATTATTTGGTATAGATTCGCGTGATTAGCTGTTCGGACTAGGGTGTCAAAGGTCACGTACCTAAAAATTCTTAAGAATCGCCGGATTTCGATTTTCCACTTTTTTTTTTTCATTTTTTCCTTTTTATAAATACACATATACTTTTCTCACATCGTCCAACTTTTTTGATAAGGAATGAAACTTATGACGTCAACGTTAAAAGTTTCACCCGGTACGGACCTCTCTACTAATTTTCTTTTTGTTTAAATTAATTAACTTATTTACATGAAAACGTTTGTTATCAATTGTGTCTATGTGAGTGTTTTTTTTTTTTTGGTACATTTGTGTATGTGTGTGCGCGCGCGCGCGCGCGCGCGTGTGTGTGCAATATACAGAGAGACAGGGGGTCGTCGTTACTGCACGTTAGTTTCGACACATCCATTCACGTTGTTACTTCTCTAACGTGCAGTTCAGGCAAATTGCAGCGATACGTACACAGGCCAGTAGCAGTTTCATGAATAATCGGCGTGTCCGATTGATTAGTGAAAATTTAGAAAAAATCAAAAAGGCAGCTAGAAAAAAAAAATGAAAAGGACACGTGAAATAAATATTTGAAGCTTTCGAACGCTTTGATCTGCGAATCGATTAATACTCGATGCAATTTGCCGAACTTGCTCTTTACCTTTTTTGTTTCATGCGTGTTCGCCGTTTCCATGGATTTTCCGTCCATTACGTAACTGCTTTTACGTTTTGACTTTTCAATGTATCTCGATGTGCTTAAAAAGTTTTACAAAATTACATATTCAGTGCGTATGCGGCTAATGTCATTGAGGATATTGCAAAATTGAATTTAGTCGTTTCGTCGTTATTTGAAAAAATTTTTTTTAGCCGTTTTTGAAATTTCACCCACGGCCGAGTAGTTGCTTCTCACAGTCCAGTTCAATATGTCTCTTTTCATTTTCTCTTCCGCCCTTTTGTCTCTCCTACTTTTTGGTTTCGTATTGTCGCATCACACTTTTATAAAAGAACACGCCAAGCCTTCCTGTCTCGCTTTCGAGTGATTATCGAATTCTGTTTTTCAAAAATTTTTCTTACTCGCACACTCATACCTGTTCATTGTTCAATTTTTTTTTTCTATCTTCGCAAAACGTGCACGCGTGATATTTTACATCAGGCACGCGTGCAAATCTGCATCTGTAAATATATATACATATACATTCCGAGGACGCGCATTTTTTTGCACTTATTAAAAAAAAAAAAAAATAATTTTAAAATAGGAGACAGTTCGTAAAATTATTAGTATCAGTTGAAATATTTCTCTCTCTCTCTCTCTCTGTCTCTCTACCACCCCCCCCCCCCCTCCCTTCCTCTCCCTTATATACTTTCCACACGAACAAACGTAACAGAGACCATCAGTAGCTATTTCATTTTCGCTTGGTCTCTCAATTTCCCATTGCTCCCATCTTATACCTGTTCCCATGTAAAAATCCAAGAAACTGATGAAACTAGGATTATTCACGTACGCATCTGACTATGGGATCCATCACTGTCCATCTGTAATAAAAAATTAAAGCCATTTTTCAAACACTTTTCGCTTATTTGGCACAGGACTCGTATCCTAGATAATATATATTCTTAGTTCTTACATCCATATATGGGATTATAAGGATACTACAATTGAAATGTATGTCATATGCTTAATAGTTATTTTTAAAAGACCCCAATCAAGAAGAATAAGAAAAAAAAAGTTTTTGGATATATAAATACAATTCTGACAATTAAACCCAAGCTAAGCTAATCTATGTAATCTCATAAATGCACAAAGTACATCAATAAGTGTTTTGAGTAACGTGAGTTGGAATCATTAGAAACAAAAAAAAATCTTATTTTTCTCATAAAAAAAATTAATGTTTACCCATAAGAGTCAGAATTTGTTTTGAACCGACTTACCCATGAAAATTGGACTTTTACAGAATGGTCGCCGCGAATATTAACAATTGTCCCATAAAGAAGATCCAACTGGCTGAAAGACTGTGGGCCGGGCTGCCTGAAACATAAAAGACGTTTACGTGAGATCAATCGTATGCTTGAAACGCATAAAAATAAAAGCGACTGTAAGCAAGTGTCAAAAAAAGTGCCCTTAATAATACACGCTATAATTTAACCATAACTTTTTTTTTTTTAAGGATTCATCCAAAAGACATTTGGACCAACCCGAGAAAGTAAAAAGGCCCTCGTAATCTTTGTATGCTGCGTGTATCGAGCTCGCTGCTCGAGGTAGGAGGCGACAGAATGAGGTTAGGGTATAAAATTTAACGTGAACGTTATGGTATCGAATTGACGTGCGCGACGAGTGGCAAAACTATTCCAACGTATCGAATAATGGCGTCGTCCTCGCAGCATCCGGTAGAATGGGTTGCATGATTCGAGCTTCCATGAGGATACATTGCTTCTGGAAATTCTGAAGCTCCGTCGTAGATGCTGGGCATAACATTCTATGGGGTTGCGATGAGGGTGTCTATAACGTGATCTTGCCCGGTGAATGCCTTGTGGTCCCAGTCATCAAAATCGACAGTCTCAGCTAGTCTGGTCGTTCGCGAAAATATCATGTGTGACACTATTTATTTTTATTATAATTTTCATATGTTCGATAACGTACGACAACGAGCACTTGGCGACGTTCGATGAATTTCTTTTTCAAAATGCATCGGCATCCCTGCCAGCTTCGAGATGGTAAAACGCTATCGGGCACGGGTCGAGTGGAGTTTGGCTATTCGCAAAAGCTTATCCCCGTAAGAACCCTATAAAATGTAAAAATGACGACACACCTGAAGTAGAGTGTATAGGGAGGCTGATAGTAGGTATGCCGAAGTAGGAAGATGGGCCCAGGGACAAGTGAGACTACTTTGGTTCTCGTACATGGTGAACAGGATCCTTGGTTAAAATGGTTATGCCATGCTCTTAACTTTTCACATAAGAGGGTGGGATTCACACCGTAAAACCTGGTTCACGCTCTGCATACGGGGACAAGCGGGACATATGTTGCTGGTAGCAGCTTTAATCCCAGGGGCGCCCTGAAAAATCCCATTAAGTGAGGTCGACCACCGAAAAAAGAAAAGAGGTTGGGGGTGGGGGGGGGGGGTGGAAATGGAGAAATTACACCCCGTAGAGTATGAACGTGGTCATGGGATTATATGGTGTGCCATGAGGGATCACTGTGATTATGGTACATTCACGAAACTCAAGGTGCGTTTTCACAAAAAGGTCTCTACCATGTAAAAAGATGTGTCTCATTGGCAATAGCTTATTTTGAAAAATATAATTTAGGATTTTTCATTGATTTTCATTCGCTCGTCACGTCTTATCTTTGGCAAAATAAAATTGGCAATGGGAAATTTTTCTACGGGATTATCGTGTATCGAAATAAATTCAAGGTCAATTTTTCTTTTTCTTAATCAAATAGAATTTTAATCGAGATTGCCGTTTGAGATGTGAATTATCACTGTTGTCGATTTCATTCAGTCCTTTTTCAAACTTTGTGGACAGTTACGTTCTGGAAATTTGTGGTTGTTGAAACTTTTTAATATTATAAAACTCATGACGCCCTAACGGCGAAACCCTTTTAAGTATATATATATATATATATATAGCTAAAATGAGTTTTGCGGCTCCCTGTATTCGTATAAAAAAGAAAAAGATAAAAGAGAAGATACTTTTCACCTTCCTTTTTACTCTGTTCTCCCACTTTTACTCTGACGGTTCCTTATCGCCAGCGCGAGTATTCGATTTCTCAACTAGATTAAAAAACAGATTTAAATGTATTTTATGTATCTGGATATGACAAAGGCACTATGAATCGAAACAAACTAAAAGTCCCTAGAACATAGTTTCTTAACGCGTATCTTTATGAGTCTTTTGATACTATATCTATAGCTAGATATATCCAATCGAGATACGATTTTAAGTATGCATAATTTTTTTTAAAGCATCGATAAATATTTATTACGCATTAACAATGAAAATTTTAATATAGATTATCTTTTGACGTGATTTTCAAGTTTTCAATAACCGTTGTTATATCCAAGGTAATTATCCACCCTTATACATGTCAGTGTATCTTTTCGCTTCTGTTCCAATATTCAGCGAATTCGTTTGACGGCTCGCACATGTATATGAGAGTTTGTAAGCATCGAGCGGCTTATAAGGCGAATCGTTTGATATCGAATTTGTTACGAATTAAAAACAGCTTAACGGTATTATCACAGCCGATAACACCGGTAAACTTTCAAACGAGTAGATTTTTGAAATACATATAAAACCTTTCTCCGTATATTTAAAACATACGTTATACACTGTCCGCGTATTTTTATAATTTCATTCCTTGCAGTGACGTCTCTGAATATCTAGAGTTTTCCTTTCGGTATGTTTCCTACCTGAATGAAATTCTCAATTTCTACGTATTTTCCTTGGCAATAACATATGCATTGCTTCGTCAATAAGAATTCTTACCGACAGTGCAACACACGCGAAGCTACTGATTTTCTACAGCTTGGAGAAGACAATTTTTGTCTTTTTCATTTTTTTTCCAAAATCCAAACGGTTTATATCGAGCTGAACAGGTCCCAAGAACATGCAAAGAATTTCTTATATCTCACATGTATCCAACATTTACCGAAAAGTAAAAATATATCAAATAAAAATGAAAAATTTGTGTACTGAACACGTACAAATCATTAAAATTACATGGGATTGTTTAATATATTTTTTTTTTCACAAAAAATTAAAATCCCTATAAGAAATTTTTTATTCAAACAACTAAATCCCATCGAGCGATAATGCATTAGCACGAAAAATAAGTTCACGCCGTACGGACAGAAAATCCCAGAATTTTTCTCGTTCCATAAAACGAACCCAATAAACTAATTCCCTAGATCTCAAACTTTTGCATTTTCAATGTTATCCTGACAAAAGGACCAAGAGTAGTTTTCGCAGGACGTTAAGCGTCACCCTCCATATATACTGGAGATTGTATGTGTCTGCACTCTCCTACCACCCCCTACCCCAGCAGGGATTCGCACACACATACTCACACAGAGATTCTCGCATCTGTTCACACACACACACACGCGCCTCATCTCGAAGGAATGACACGATCCATTGAGCAGTTATCCTGCAGGATGGAGACTCGGCGAGGCCGTGAATTCGCGCAATAGATACGTTTAACGTTCTATCCGGAATTCCAGCATTTCCGCAGGACTTACCGTGACTGCCCGGACTTGGTATTACAAAAGTTCCTAGGGAATCACGCTGTTTATTGGGGGATGAAACGTATCCCGGATATTTCAACGGACGTGGTGGGGAAGGGGAAGGGGGAGGGAGGGGAAGAGAGATCACGAACTATATTGGGGTCAAAATCATCCTCGATTCGTATCGTAAGTGTTCAGCTTCTCGGAATGGCCTTTACCGAACATATAAGGAAAAAGTAAACAATACATACACATATATACAGCCCTTAATAAATAATCTAGGGATTTATTTGCATCTCTAAGGACACACAGGATATATAGAAACTGTGTATACGCAAGTATACATATTGAGTTACGTTTCATACGAAAATTGTATACTAAAAAAGGTACTTTGTTGATATCGTTTTATTCCTAAATATAAATATTTCTTTAATATGTGTACTTTCGTACCGATATTGACGTATAAATATTATTCATGCTATTAATGAAAGGAGACAAGCTTTTCGTTGTATAGATTATCACTGTCATGAAAAGAATGTTTACTTTGTACTATCCACGGCATTAGGAAACAATAAATGGTATGTATTACGAAAAAGCACATTGAAACTGTATAGTGCCGGACATTAATGCTTTCCCAAGGTGGAGTAAGTGCTTACCCCCACGATGCATCGAACGATGTCCCTTATTCTTCTACTTTGCCTTTCAACGAGTCTCCCAAAATTTTGATGCTTCTCAATGACAAATATAATGTTATGATATCCATATATCGCTAGAACAATAGGCACGGATCGCGACTACAAATATTTGAACGATTAGGACAAGTCACTGAGAATGTCCTCGATACGATTATTTATTTGAAAGTGAAATACGTCGACGCTGAAAGTCATTCCTTGGTGACACGTGCAAAGACTGTCGGGAAAGATGTACGTGAAAACCATAATCGTCAATTATTTAGCAATTTGCTTGAATAACAAAACGTCTGGATCAGGTAGTAAAAATCGGAAAAGATTTTTGGACGGATTACTCAGGGCCGGCTTTTGGGGGGGTCGAAGACGAGAAACTGTTAAAAGAAAGCAGTATTTTTCAACGGCAAAGTATTTCATTGTAAAATTAATAATTTTTAATATTCATAGGTCATTGTTATAATCTTTGTGATACCTATTGCTGTGATCCTATATCGATTTATGGATACGATAGTATTATGGTTGTCGCTGATAAGCGCCGAAGTTTTCGGAGACTCGTGAAAGGCAAAGCAGGAGAATAAGGACAGCGTTAGGTGCTTGATGGGGCTGAGCTGTTAGTGTAGATTGGGGCGGCATTAACGTCCAGTAGTGTAATTCAGTTTAGGTGGTCCTGGGGGGTGGGAGGAGGGAGTGTGGAGGGGGGGGGGGGGGTGGAGGGGGAGTCTACTCATCTGAAAGTGCCGAACGAGTAAAAGTACCAGGAACTTCTTGAAAGGTGTCACTTTACTTTTATAAAAGATCATTACGAAACGGGAATTTTTATGGTAATAGCAGTAAGAAAATTTATACGAGTAGATGACTTTAAGATAGAATTGCTATGCTTGTTTTTGTGATGATTTCCAAATTTGACGTATCTACCGCACAGAGATAAGATTACACTTTGCGACCCTTGTATTTTTTTTTTCGATATAGAAATTTTTTTTTCATGACCTTTTCAACATTTAGTAGATAGGGGTGAATTGGGTTAAAAAAAAATATAAATCCATAGATAATCGAAATGCCCATTTGGCTTCGCTAAAAATCACGAGGCTCCTTCGTGTCTCCCTCTTCGCTTTATTTTCCTGGCTACTCGGCCGTGAAACTCCCCAAAATTCTACAGCAGAGGCAGTGGGGAGTTCCTTTTTTTTTTTGCATGGAAAATCGAACTCCGTGGCTGGAACGCTAATGGGTTTCCCCTAGGATAGGAGCGCGAGAGTGGAAGAACAAGGGGTTAGTTTCGACTCGGTCGGGGGGTGGTTACATTCTCCAGTCAGATCCTAATGGACAGGGAAGAGTGCGTTGTCGTAATGAACACGGCATCAGGGTTTGCCAGTGTCGAAGGCGAGAAAAATTTACTAGACAGTTTTATAGGGAATTTTTAATTTTCACCATCCAACGAAACGACGATCGGTACTAGTTAAAGGGTTTAGACCTGGCGTTCATTCATGATCTTTCCACGGGTCCTGCGTCTTCAGTCACAAAGTCCCGGATACAGTCCTCTTCTAGGGTATCGACCTACCTGGATTTGCATCATGACCAAGAGCACCATAAAATTCGAACAATATAGGTACGGTGTTATAGTCTATCATCACTGAATCCAATTCCTTTAGATTCTTTTTTTTTTATGGGGTTACCTGACGTGAGCGTATAACATATAACGATGTAACAGTTATATATGTTACAGTCGATATATTTTTTAGGTCATGGATCTTCTTTTTTTTTTCCCCCCAAGAGAACCTATACGAACGATTGCACATTGCTGGTGGGTAGGGTATTTGATTTTCTACGGGATAAAACGTATAACCCTCAGAAATCACTATTTAATAAAATACCATGGGGATACGTATGGTGCACGTGCTGGTGAATAACACGCACGCAATAACAAAACTGGCTTGGCAGCCTCGAGGAGTCTCGCATGTGTGCCATGCTAGAAGCAATATTTATCCTTTCCTCTGGCTACGAGGAACCAGTCTCCATATGTCACCGTAGTACCCAACCCGTAGCCAGACCCCATAAATGTACAATCTATCCCATGGATCCCACACAGTCTGCTCCTTCGCGACCGCCAGACCCATAACAAAGCTCCATGGCACGGGGACTGTAAATAATTCGAGGAAGCGTTCTACTATTTGCCTCGAGACTGTACCCGAAAGCTCCTTCATCCTGAATTTCGTAGTGCGGTGCAACAACGCCAGACTCCATCTTCTGGTAAAGCCCCACAGTAAGAATTCACGATGCGCTTAATTACCTTGCTGCGTTTTAACGAGGATACACAATTTTTTTTTGTCTCTCCGCCTGCTTTTCCACGTCTGTTTGTTTTTACTTTCGATTGCCAAAAATGATTTAATGTTAGATTTAGTTTTTTTTTTTTTTTTTTTTTTTTCTTACCCTGGAGCGTGAGTACAGTATATCTTGGTTAGGCCTGTAGCTTGCAATGTCAGTAGGATACATGATCCTGAAGGAGTTTTACTTTGCCGGAGGTTGGGTTAGGTTCGTCGGGAGGGTTGCTTCTGGGCAATGCTATCAACAATAGATGGAGATGGAATTCCCTAGTGACTCAAAGGAAGCCAAGCAGGAGAGTGTCGGTATGTACCTACATACATTCTTACGATCCTAGGGGCTGGAGGTAAGGGGTCGTATAGTTGAATTGATTGTGTGTAGACATCGATTCCTAGGTACAATACCTTCAAAGAGGGAGGAAGATTGGGCCCTGAAGGATATAAAGTTTCGGTTTGTCAAGTATCTCGAGTGCGCTGAAAAAAAAAATCGCAGGGAATTTTTCACATCGAAATATCCCTAGATTCGTGGTTACTAGGTACGAGCAAGATACCGTAACAATGTTTCATGTATTATTGAATCGATCTTCGTTGGCTAAATATATAAGCAAAATCAGTGATTTTTAAAAATTTCACTCGATTTTAAAGAAGAAAAATTTGCGTGATCTCAAAATTATGACAAGCATCGATTTTTCGTTCGATGATAGAGCCATTGGGATTTTTTATCGATCTGCTGTATGCATTTAACGCTTATGGGATAGCGAAGGGGGTTGTTGTCCATTATTTTCAAAATTTATAAAAAAAAAGATATTTTAGGGGTAAACCAACAACCATTTTACATGCTCATCGTACGCTGTTAGCCCTACGCGATACACCCGAGCGCATTCTATCGTCGGCTTAGGAAAGCTTACTAAATGCAGAACGTAATGGGATCCCGTGGGGATGAAAAGTGGTTTGTGGATGATGGTGAATGTGTAGTGTATACGTTAGGGTCGTATAGCGAATAGTAGGGCGGCGTAGTGTAGTCGGGGTACGCTAGGGGATGATAGTCGAGTAACCGTTTTTCAGCATCAAAGCCTTCGCGAGCTGGGGCAACAGACCCCTCAAGTGAAAATGGTGTTGCTATCGAGGTGGTGAACTTTCCAAGGGATGAAAGTTAAGGCTAGTTTACCAAAGGGCTGCTTTTCCACTTCGAACAAGACCATCGCAAGGTGTAGCACAGGACGAGGGGATGCCTGGGCTTACCTAGTGAAAAAGTGGAGAATGTCCATTGTTCAAGAACCACCCCCCATCAACGTATACCATTAGCCACGTGTAGTGGTATTCACGCTTCTCCATAGGGCAGAGAGGGCAGGGAGAGAGGATGTCGAAGAAAAAAAAAAATAAAATAAAAATAAAGTAACTGGAGCACCCTTTATATACGTCTACCTTCCAGCTAATCCTGTATTCCGTGGATATCGTGCTAGCGTCCATTTTTTTCACCTCTCTTTCCCGTTCATTCTTTATTTTGTAAGTGCACGAGAAAATCTAGGGAAAATGAGTGAATAATAAAATCACCACCCTCTCGAGTTAGGATAACAAAGTGATTTTTCTTGGCGTTGAAAGGCTTACTCCCCTTACTTTCTCTTGTCTTTTTCTTAATGAAAAAAAAAAAAAAAGACAAACCGCAGGTCGTGTAAGTTTACTTGAAAATTCTCTTTTCAGAGCTCCCCCCCCCTCTCCTGGACCAAGTCACCCAAGTCAGTTTTTCTCGCGTACCACGAAAACTTAACTAATATCTGAGCCGGCGCGAGGAAAGTCTAATGGTTCGTATAAAGGGTATCAAATAATCATTAAATCAGCCATAAAGGGATCCCTGCCGGATGAGGGATGATTTTCGACTACGTCAGGGGGGAGACGGCTGAATGGCCTAGGAGAAGGTTAGCAGGGCTGGATTATATGGCCGTGCTATTCAGAAGGGTGGTCAAATTATGAGGGTCGAAAGGGGCAGTGACCACGTGGCCTGTTAAAAATATTTGCGTAACCACCCATCAAAAGTTTCATATGCGAACGTATTTTTCCATCTAACAAGATTTTCAAATTAAAGGGGGAAAAAAAGAAATCCACGCGGAATACTCAAACATTTTTTTATTTTATCTACAGCGCTCGCGGTCACTCGTAATGTATTATGGGTAACGGTCGAAGCATTTCTCTCCGCGTTGTAATTAGTTTACACAGGTATAGAACAGTTGGAAGATGGTTGGTAGAAAGGTGCGTCTGTCCATAAGAGTAAAGATCTACTTTGGCGTTACGTAGCCGCATCCATCCACGTCCTGTTGCCTGAGTATTTCAATGTGTATACAGTGACGCCAAATCGCGTACTTTTGGAGCAGAAGGTAGGAGGAGGGAAAGGCTGGGGGGGGGGGGGGGTTAGAAAAAGGGTTTTTTGGGAGGTTGCAGACTGACAAAAGAAATTCCAGGCTTTTCGCAATGGCGAACCATTACGGTCACGTGGCTTAGGATATTACGCTACTCTAATTAATCCGGGAAAACGAACGAGGCAATGAACGGGACAATGGCCAGTGCCGTACTAATGCCCTACGACCAATCAGTATCCTACCTACCCTAGGACTATTGGAGTCACCCCCTGGTGGAGACCCGTAAAACTACCACCCGCCAGGTTATACACAGGCCCCCATTGTGGGCTGATGAAATAATTGGAATATACGAGTGATATGTCAACTAACAACCCCTTCCCCGTCCAATCGTATCTATTCCAGGTCGACGAAACGTTTCGAGGGTTGATAATAAAATATAACGAAATTTCGTTAAATTATTTAACAAGTACCCGCAAGGCCGTGAACGTACAGCCCCCCCCCCCCCTACCTGCCCCTCGTTAATGATATCACTATTAATTAATCTAATTTAGGTTCACCCCTTTACGAACCTTCATGTCGGGAAAACGGCTATAAATCATTTTAGAAGTATTTAAGGGTGTTGAATCGGCGATTATTAATTCAATTATTTTCTCCTTTATTTTTAAGGGATGAAAATAGCCATTCTCTTGGCTAATAAACACCTGATCCTTTCTTAAGTTGAGTCCTTGAGAGAATTAATTATTAACCTCAATGCCTAAGGGTTGATTCCAAAGATCGATTTTAAGGGTGTTAATCGTCATCTGGATATCGGAAATCTTCAGTGAAAATCATACTAATTCAGGTATGAAAATTGAAATGTATTAAAATGTTTTTTTTTTTCTGATCAAAGTACCTACCCCTATCAATTAAACTTATATCCATCTGCATGCGTACCTCTGGACCCATATAGTATGTACAGGGTGTTCCAATAGTTGCCTAAATAGATATATGCAGATATGTGGAGTTCGACCATTTTTCAGGATAGTCAGGCATTAAACACGGGATTATATGGAGAAGGGACATTCGCTGATCCGGCTTTCTGGATTAAATGGGAAAAATCGCCGGTTTTATCAATGGTGAGCGTGCCACTTCCGGCCCGCTGAGGATGACTAATGCACATCCGGGATATCCATGTACGAGACCGCGCCGTATCTCACTTAACGGCTTTTATCCTTTCTATCTATATTATATGTTTTTCATCGGTCCCACCACGTCGCCATACATTAGGAGATAAAGGAAGCGGGAGTAAAATTTTCGGAGGAACCGTAAGAAGGGTACGTTTGACATTTGTCCCTCTTTCTTTCTGGACGAGATCGAAATTTTCGTGTGGTGTGACGTCACGAGACAAAAAAATTTCAACGTCTTCCAATTCACGACGAAATTATATATACGAGGATGTTTTCGATTTCGTGGTTATTTTTAGTACCGAAGACACGTAAAAAGACAAGCGAAGCCCTTGGGGGATGACGTTACAGTGATTTTTCGTGGGAATTCCTTAGGAGGATTGAAAAATTCACTAGATTTTATATCCAAGGGTAAATGAAGCTGAGGGATGTTATACATATATATATATATCGTGTATAAAAAAAATAGAAGGTTGAATAATACGGTCGAAAGGGATGATTTTAACTGGTAATTTTTTTTTTCAAGAATTATACGGTGGCTGGCGTGTACTTTTGGTTTTACCTGTGTATATCGCAGGACCACGAAGCCTAACCCTTTCACGAACATCGTCCTCAACCTCAAGAGGAGATCTCCGGACACCCCTGGGAGTTTAAGGGAGTCAAACTCTTGTACGCCGGGGGTTGAAATATACCATCCCTAGGATACTCGCGCAGTCTTACTGGTTTTGCCAGAGGCTGGAATTTCCATTAGCGTCGGAGGTTTCCTCTGTTTGCCTACAATTATCCATTTAATTACTTCCTTATTTGCGAGTCGACTTTTTCCTCTGATTTTCGCGCATGCGCGCCAGCGTCCTCGGTCGGTAATGTATTATACAATTTCAGAATAATTTAGCCACCCCTTACTCATTAACAAGGACTCTAGTGACACCATAGGGAACGATGCTTAACTGTCACATATTTTAAAGCTTATTTTGGGGGAGGGGGGGGGGGGAGTGAATAATTAATTTAAGAAGGGACTTATAAAATAATAAAAAAAAAAAGTTTACACCATCCAGTATTTTTGGTAGAATTTTTTTTTTTGGATTATTTGATTCAGACAATATTTTCGTGGTACGGATATTTCGAGCTGATGAAAATAAAGAATTCAGAAATAAAGTGCATCTCTCGTCGTCTCACGATTCACCAAGAGCACTCGGATCTTCTTTACCTTTTTATTCAACGTACAATATCGGAATTCATCACGCGCATCTGCACCTCACATCGTATACGTGGATCCAGCGGAATTTCGTATTGGTCCGACGCGGAACGGAGAGAAGCCCGAGGAACTTGATATTCTGTGCCGCGTTTCAACCAAGAGAATCTTTTGCTTCATCTATGCTTTGTCATCATAGCTAAAGTCGTGATATAAGAGGAATTCGATGGTCGCGCTCACTGGGTATAACTACGGGGATACCAAGTGGTGAAGCTTCAAGTAGATGAAGTCGTCAACTATTGGATTGACTGGGTGTAGGAAACGTTCGCATTGAGAACATAAGTAGAAAAAGATGATAGAAGATCAGACACGAATTCCTTCAGCCGTATTCTGGCGTCAGATTGGAATAAAAAAAAAAGAAAAAGCGCCTCGTTCACTCAGAAAATAAATCACCCTGATAAATTGCATTGCAAATGAATCTGCTAATTCACGTGAAAAAAAAAAAAAAAAAAAGCAGTCATTAACGGAAAAAAAATTTACATCGGACGCTCGTCCGTTTAAATTTGTGTACACTCCTAAGATAAGTAAAGAAAGTGGAAGATCCAAAAAATTGTCCAGACTCGATTCTCACTCGTGATATTCCCAGGGGGACTGATCCGATTCCCAGAGTGAACGATCCAATTCATTTCATCTGGATCGGGTAGGATTAGAAGGTAGATGGTATAGAAGGCATGCGGTGCGTTCTAAAAGGTTGGGCAGTAGACGCGAGATTAATTCCACGTTTCCCTGATCAAACGCTTACATTTTATCAGCCGATTTGAATCACCCAGCAGGAAATTATTCGGAACAAGGTTTATGCGAAAAATATTAATATCAGTTTTACTACATACCTACTCGTATATACATATACACGTATCTAACCCATATGAAAATATTATAGTCCATATGTAGTTTTTAATGTGTGTACTCCATATTAATATGTCTCTAGCTTTAGCAGTAAAGCCAATAGAGAAATAGAGATGGGGAGGGAGTGAGGGAGAGGGGGGGGGGGGGGGGGGGGGCG